>PVJI01027129.1:0-18082 GCA_004026765.1 Micronycteris hirsuta
GTCTCTCTGTGACCCACCAGACCCACCAGAGGTGCGCCCAGTGCACAGAAGGCGCCCGCCCCACCCGCGGCTGGGTGGCCTGACCCGATGCGGTGCCGCGGAGACGCCCAACGACTGCTGGAAGGAGACCGGGGAGCTGGGCTGTTGTTTTTGTAAACAGGGGGCCCCACCCCGAACGGAAGCACCTGCAGTGGGTGGGGGGGGGGGCTCCGGGGCAGCCTCCGCTCCCTCAGGGTCCCGGGCCCCCTCCCGCAGGGTCTCTAGCCCTCTAGCCCGGGCGGGGCGGGCTTTGCAGGCTGAAATCCGGGCGGTGCCCCCTCCTGACCTGCCCCTGCCCCTTCCTGCTCTCTTTGATGTGGCCCCACTTCCTCTGGCAGGAACCCCCGCCCTCGCAGGGTAAAAAGGAGCTGCAGGGCTGATCCCGAGGTGGCTCCCCTCTCCTCAAGGCCCTGTCTCCCAACCCTTGTACTAGTGGTGTGCCGCAGTCCCTGGTACAGGCATGGGGGGCAGGGACCTGGGGACCCCGGCAGCGCCAGGCCCCAAGGGGCGAAGCCAGACAGGAGGCTCCAGCGTGTCCCTCCGGTCTCCAAGCCTGCACCTCCGCTGGGTGAGGGTCTTCCCTTCGCACGCACAAGTCCCTGCCTCCTTGTCCCGGGCTTTTCTTGACTTTCTCTTGCTATCCTTGTCCCCCGTTTCTGAAATCCGAGTCTGTGCCCATCTGTGGTCTCCGTCCCTGTTCTGCGTCCAGCTGGACCTGATCTGGGAATGACACCCAAGGTCCCTCCTTTTCCCACTTAGTTTTTGCTTCTAACATATTGCTTCCTGCTGTTACCGACAGCCAATCCCTCCTGTTTGCACTGTGCGGGCCGCCCCCCCCATCTCCCACCTCCTCCCCTGCCTGTCCTGTCCCTCTCTCAGTCCCACCTCCAGGGAATCCCTACCTGCTTCTGGGAAGCCCACGACCCTGGGCTCCATCCTGGCCTCCCTGTGCAACTTCCCCCTCGAGGCTCATTTTCTCAATTGAACTTTCAAGCCAAGGAAATTTCCAGAACCTGAGAGCTGGAGCTCAGGTACTCACTGGGACTCCAAGCAAAGAGCTTGTCCTCTCAGATGAGGTTGCTTATCTGCAAACGGGCATGGTGGTCACTTGGGGCGGGGAGACCCACTCCCCCACTTTTCTGACAGGGAAGAAAGGAAGGTAAGGTTGAGGTCAAGGCCCTTAGTTCAGAGCCAAGCAGCCACGACCTGAAGCCCCCCAAACTCCTCCAGAGTATGGCTTCTTCTTCCTCCCTCTCCCCAAGGCCAGAATGGGCCTGAGAACCCAGGGGCCTCCGCCCTCACTCACTTCCTCCCCAGAGACTGGGGGTTGGGGGGAGGGAGACAGTAGCTCAACGCCAGGTAGGTGACAAGGACTAAAAGGAGACAGAGGTGCAGCACCTTTAATACAGATTGTCTTCGCCCACAGACCCCAGAGGGCAGGAGGCAGGGTTTGGCCCCCATTCCCATCCTTCCAACCCAGAGAGTGAAAAAAACCCCCCCACAAAACTATCTTTCTTGTCAACCTAACTCAACTCGCACAGAGGATACCTCCCTCTGGTAAGGTCATGGACGGAAGGAACCTGGCCCATGACTGAGAAAATAACTTTATTTCGTTGGGGGGTGCAGGCAGGTGTCCAGTCTCAGAACTTCTGGAACTGCTTCTTGGTGCCCGCGGCCTTGGTGACCTTGAGCACGTTGAAGCGCACGGTCTTGCTCAGGGGCCGGCACTCTCCCACTGTGACAATGTCGCCGATCTGCACATCTCTGTGGACAGGGGCAGTGGCAACATTATACTGGGGGTGGGGGGCACCACAGGCTGCCCCAAGCAGCCCCTTCAGGGTCACCAGGTTGGGGCCCCAACCAAGCTCCAGGGCCCAGTTCCGGCTGCCCCCTTGTCTCGGAGCGCAAGCTCCGTGCAAGGTACCGGGCTTAGCCCGGGACAGTGGATGCCCCGACCCTTCCAGGCACCTCTTGGGGCAGGTCTCTAACTGCCACCTCGGGTTCACAGAGAACCGGAGGCTCCCAAGGACGGTGGCTTGCTTACACCAGCCTCCCACCCCCTCAGTGACCAACGGTATCCCCGTTAATACCCACGTCAGGTCTCCAGTCACTTGGACTTGAGTGCAGCGCCCCCCATCCCAGCCCTCCCCCACATGACCGGAAGGGTGGCCAGCCCGGGCTGCCTGGGACCCCTGTGCTCACCTGAAGCAGGGCGACAGGTGCACCGACATGTTCTTGTGGCGCTTCTCGAAGCGGTTGTACTTCCGGATATAGTGGAGGTAGTCCCGGCGAATGACTATGGTCCTCTGCATCTTCATCTTGGTCACCACACCTTGGCGGGAGGAGACAGGTCGTAGGTCAGGCTCCCTGGGAAAGGGAGCTCCCAGCAGCCCAGGACATGCTGGGAGCAGCTGAGCAGGGTTCTCCAGAAACTGTGCTTCTGGCATCAGTTCTGCCAAGTGGCTTTCTCAGCAGTGCCTGTGACAGGCATTGGAAGACCATCGTGAAAACAGACATCACCTGCCAGGACCGCCCCCGCCCCCCTCAAGCAGGAGTCTGAGTGGCCCCAGCCCCTCCTCCCTTGGACCGGAAATCAGAACCCAGGGCCCCCAGGCAGCCCCACTTACCAGACAAGATGCGCCCTCGGATGGAGACATTGCCAGTAAAGGGACATTTCTTGTCAATGTAGGTGCCCTCAATGGCCTGAAGGGATAAGGAAGAGAAGACAGACTTGAACAGGTAGTTCCTGAAAAGAACAGGGGGTGTGGCCCCAGAGAAAAACTACAATTCCCAGCAGCCCTCCGAGCAGGCACTCAGACGTGGGCAGGGCAACAAGAGCTTGGACACATGTGCAGAGACAAGAGTCTCATTCTTCTGAGGATCCTCGTACCTCCTTGGGCGTCTTGAAACCCAGACCGATGTTCTTGTAGTATCGCGGTAGCTTCTCTTTGCCAGTTTCTCCAAGCAGGACTCTCTTCTTATTTTGAAAGATGGTGGGCTGCTTTTGGTAGGCACGCTCCGTCTGCAGGGGCAAGGAAGCTGGTCAGTCTGCAGCAGGCCACCGCCGGGCTTGGAAAGCTTCCCAGAAACCCCCGGGTCCCATCCTTTGCAACGCTGGCCTCCGAGGCCCACTGCCCCAAAATTACCTCCGAAAACGCTCTTACCCCAAATTTACCTCTAATTCAGGTTCAACACTAAATCCCAGGTTATTTCAATACTTAGGCTCTAAAACACTTCCCATCGCCTGCAGAGTTCACTCCTTACAGCCCGGAGACACAGAATCATCATTCAAACACCCCGGACACCTTCCAGCAACCATTATTCCCCAAAGCACAAACACATCCTCCTAAGATTCACTTCTTATTTAATATATACGGCTTCAGAGTGCAGAGCCTCCAGGATTTAAGAGGCGCTAATCTCGATAACGCAAAGACACGCGCCCTCTGCCCGAATTCACCCCCGGGAACTCAAGGGCGCCCGGAATTAACCCCCAAATTGGGGCAGGGGGGCCCGCTCTCCAGGACACGCCCCTGAGGCCCGGAAAAGGCCCGGCCACCACGGTGCCGGCCCTCTGCTTGTACCTGAATGTCCGCCATCTTCGCGGTAGCCTGAAAAAAAGGAAGCCGCGGTGCCGTCCGGGTTTCCTAATCGACTGCGCAGGGGCTAGAGAGGAAGTGACGAATAGAGGATAGATGGGGCAGCACAATTTGGGGCGGTGCCTTGGGCACAACTCTGACACACGGAGGACCCTAACTACGCACGTGATTGGGAGACTGCACGGACGCCGCCATAATGGCAGAGGACAGGGGCGGGAAGCGGTGGATACTGTCTCGCGATAATCCAGACATCAATGCTCTGGACTTGCAAGTTCACAATAGGGAGGCACGGCCAGTCCTGCTACGGTATCGCGAGAGTTAGAGGGAGGCGGTCCGGTGTCTCTAGGCCGTAACGCCTGTGGGCTTGGGGGAACCGCGTGGAGGTATCCGTACAGATTTCAAACGGGGTGTGGTAGCTGCCATCTTTCTGCGGGGTGCAGAACTGTGTAATCTTAGGACCCCACGCAGCGGCGCCGCCACCTTTGTGAGGGGCGGGGCTGCGCTGGGGCTTTTTGAAATTCAGGGAAAGTTGTGTTTTCTGTCCCATTTTATCCCCGCACAGTGGAATACTGGGGGGGAGGGGGGAGCCATTCTGCTGGTTCTCTGTAACCGCGCGGCTCAATAGAACTTTCAGCTATTATGTAAATGTTCGTATTCTGAGCAACATCGTGACCACTGAGGACTTGAATTTTTAACTTTCTTCAATTTTATTAAAGTTAAAATTTCGTAGCCACATGAGGCTAGCGTCTACCGCGTCGGGCAGTGCAGAATATATGAAATATAAATGCTACAAACTTACAATAAGTTATTTTAAAGTTTAATGAAGATTCTTCTATGGCTTTGTGAATTTTGAGTGGTAACATTTTTTATTGTAGTTGTTTCAGTCCCTGTGGGGATAGTATTAACAGGTCTCTTCATTTCTTTTTTTTTTTTTTAAGATTTTATTTATTTATTTTTAGAGAGAGGAGAAGGGAGGGAGACAGAGAGGGAGAGAAACAGCAATGAATGGTTGCCTCTCACATGGCCCTCACAGGGGACCTGGCCCGCAAACCAGGCGTGTGCCCTGACCGGGAATCGAACCCAGATCGTCTGGTTCCCAGCCTGCGCTCAATCCACTGAGCTACACCAGCCAGGGCTCTTCATTCCTTTTTTCTTTTTTTTTCTTTTTTAGAACCTTCTGTACTAGCTTTGTATGGACTTTTTTTAAAAAATATTTTATTTATTTATTTCAGAGAGAGGAGAAGGAAAGGAGAAAGAGCAATGTATGGTTGCCTCTCACATGGCCCTCATGGGGACCTGGCCTGCAACCCAGGCATGTGCCCTGACCAGGAATCGAACCCGGATCGTCTGGTTCCCAGCCTGCGCTCAATCCACTGAGCTACACCAGCCGGGCCTTATTACTGAATTTTAAGATGCGAGTCCTTCAAAAGAGAAATGATTTGCAAATATTTTCTCTCAGTCGGTGGCGTGTCATCTTCTTAATGGTGGTGTCTTTCAAGGTTTTGCTTTATGAAGCCAGATTTGGTGGGATTCTTGTGTGCGCTTCTTTAACAAGCTGTTTTGCCAAATTTTAGAATTCAGCCGTGTGTGTCTGTAGTCGCAGGAGCCCCAGGAGGAGGGGGAGCTCAGTGCTGGGCTGAGAAAACCTAAGCCATCGATATCTTGGACACTTTGGAAAGATTAAACATGATAGAATGGCATGGTGTGGAAGTTATAATTTGCCTGTGAACTACCTCCATTTGCTTCCTGGGGTCTAAGATCAGGCACTTGAATATCGAAGTGAATTAGAAAATTATTTGTAAATATGGCACGCCCATCCCCGTGGCAGTGTGAGTCCAGCTGCTTTTTCTGCCTACCTTTGTCCAAGAGGAGGGCTTGTGTGTTGGATTCTGGGTCTGGAGCCTATTAGGTGACTCCACCTAACCTCATAGGTGACATAGGGACAGGCTCTGATGGGCGTGATCAAGGGGACCTGAAGGGATCACTGCCTGCTAACATTGACCCTTTCCAGGATTCACCCAGGCAGATCTGTCTAGTTTTGTCTTAATAGATAAACTGTGTGTTTAGTATCCCACTTCTACTTGCAAAACGTTTCTTGCCCATTAAAAAAAAAAAATCCTTGGCCCGGCTGGTGTAGCTCAGTGGATTGAGTGCGGGCTGGGAACCAGAGGGTCCCGGTTTGATTCCTAGTCGGGACATATGCCTGGGTTGCGGGCCAGGTCCCCAATGAGGGCCATGTGAGAGGCAACCATACATTGCTCTTTCTCCC
Organism: Micronycteris hirsuta; assembly: GCA_004026765.1. Classification (NCBI taxonomy): domain Eukaryota; kingdom Metazoa; phylum Chordata; class Mammalia; order Chiroptera; family Phyllostomidae; genus Micronycteris; species Micronycteris hirsuta. The sequence continues at coordinate 5,905 of PVJI01027129.1, forward strand.
TCTTCTCCTTTCTCTGAAAATAAATAAAATCTTAAAAAAAAATCCTCACCTGAGGGTATGCTCATTGATTTTAAGAGAGGGAGAAATGATATGAGAAACATTGATTGGTTGCCTCCCGCACATGCTCCAGGGATCGCACCACAAGGTATATTGGGAGGACCTGCTGGCCGGCTGGAGCCCCCGGCGTGGCAGACTAAACAGACCCCGTCCCAGGAACCCGGAATGGCTTTAAACCACTGGCAATTCCTTACTTGGCAGCTGCTATTAGGACAACTTTGTCAACTGGATGACGCCAGCCAGCACGGGCCACAGTGGCTATTAAGGAACACAGCCTTCTCAACGAAATTGTGGGCAGGCAGGTAAATGCCCACCAAGGTTCACCCCCCCAGGAACAAGGTCGTAAACCCAGTCAACCACTCACTCTCAGACAGACCCCGGCAGTGCCGGTTCCGTTTACTGTGCCCTTTCGTTGCCAAGGGGCCGCCTCCACTGCAGACACACACTGCAAAGACGCCAAATTTCTTTAAAAATAATTTATTCACGTGTGATCACAGGGTACAGGAACGTGTGGGGGCGACACCTGTGACTCCGAGGCCCGCAGCCCAGGCTGCGCATCTCTAAGTGCCCTTGGCCACACCAAGTTCTTCCTGTCCCCACGCTCGCTCACGCCCTACCGGCTGCAGGGTATGGTGTCTCGCGGGAAGTTCCAAAGTTTTCCACCTCATCTGTAACTACTGAAAGGGAACTAGCTGTTCCGAGGATTGGTTTCCCAAAGCTCCTGTGAACAAGGCGGTCACAGGCAGATTATGCTGTACAGCTTTTAGAGCCCCTTCTGCTTTTTTAAAAGGCGTTCCTTAAACAGTAGTGACTAAGGCCCCTTCTGTGTTCCCGGCCTTCTAAGGCCCGGGACCCCGGAACAACAGCCCCTGGGGGTCCCCCACATCCTAGGGCGGCGATGGAGGAAGGGCAGGCCAGGCCAACATGAGGAATTAACAGTCAAGTTTATTGGGCTCAGACTAGGAGTCCATGGGTCTTGAGGACCTCTGTGTATCTGTCAATTTTCTTCTCCAGGTTCTTTTCGGCCTGTTTCCGTAGCCTCTGTGGGGTTAGAAGGACAGGTCCTGGTCAGTGGCCCTGCCCGGATCCTCTCATGCCAGGGACACAGACCCACTGCCCAGGAGCACGGTGCCCCTGTGTCCCAGCCCCGCCCTCACCATGAGCTGCTTCTTCTTCCGGTAATGGATCTTGGCCTTCTCCTTCCTCTTCTCCTCCAGAGTGGCCGTCACTGCCTGGTACTTCCAGCCGACCTCATGGGCCAGGCGCCCCAGGTAGGCAAACTGGGGGTGGGGGGAAGAAACGAAGTTGTACGGAAGTGAGAGGCTGGGCTGGGGAGAGGGGTTGACGCCCTCCTCTCAAAGGATCCTGGGAATTTAACAACCCAATTTTCCTCACTGAGCTTCCATCAGAAAACAACCCCCCCCCCGGGGCCCTGTGCTTCTCCTGGCATCAGCCAAGCCATTGGCATTATCGGCAGTGCCCAGTGGCATCCGCAGACCATCGTGAGAAAAAGCCATCATCTGCCAGTGCTGGGGACCTCGAGTTCACCCCCCAGTGGGACCCCCATGTGAGCCTGCTCACCGTCACCTGGACTCACCTTCCGTGTGGGCTTCAGACGCACCACCTTGAGGGCCGCAGGCACCACCATTCGCTTTTTCTGTTAGAGAAGGAGAGGGACTTAGGGACCTGGAGTGAGGGACAGACAGGGAAGAAGGCTGGCTGGGGCGGGTGTCTCAGCCAAGGCTGTTCTCATGAGGGTCAAACAATGTAGGTAACTGTGGGTCATCACGGAGCCCGCCAGCCTCAGGGACGCCGAAGAGAGGCCTGGGCCGGCCTACCTTGTCATAGGGTGGCGGGATCCCATCAAACACCTTGAGGCGGTCCAAGGCGGCCTGGCCTCGCTTGGTCTTGTGGGGCAGCATGCCTGTGTGGAGAGGGGCGACGGCCCTGCTCAGGGCGGGTCAGGAGAACCCCACCAGGGCAGGCAGACAGGTGGCCTCAGATGGTAGTGCATGTGGAGTCATCTCACGGTCGGGAAACTCGAACTTGAATGGGAGAAGTCCTCATCACTGGCCACCCGCCACCTCCACCCGCAGCCCCCAGGCCCCGCTCACCTCGCACGGTCCGCCAAAAGATGCGGCTGGGGGCTCGGAAGTGGTAAGGGCCACGCGACGGGTTGGTGTTCATCCGCTTCCGGAGGAAGGCCAGGTACTTCACTGCGGAGAGGGGCAAGCACGAGGCTTTGGGGTCTCCAGGCAAATGCTACCCCTTCCAATACACGTCGCGCTCTCAGGGCCTATTCCAAGATTCCACCTAGTACCTCCAAGAGCTGGGGAGACGGCTGATGGACCACCTCACAGGTCAACCCTCTGGCCCTCCTCCCACGCCCCAAACTTACGCTTGTTTCTGTAGAAGTTGCCAGAAATGTTGATGCCCTCACAGCGCACCACCACCACCTTCCGGCCTAGGGAGGGAGGAAGTGAGACGGCCTGGGAGGCACAGGGCAGGAAGCCACCCAAGGGCTCCTCCTGCACCTGACTGCCAGCCTGCTCCTGTCGAGGAACTGGCACGGCAAGCTGACCACAAGGCCAAGAAAGCCAAGGGCCCAGCAGGGCAGCTTCTTGCCCGGAGCCACAGAACAGTAACTGGCAGAGCTAGGTTCATGCTTAAATGAACTCCCAGCCCAACAGAAAGTCTGACGCCAGACCCCCAGCCCTAGGGGAGGGAGCAGCTGGCAGGTCTCAGAGCGGTGCATGGGGTTCATCTCATGGCCTTGAGACTCAAACGAAAGATGGTGATTGTTGCTCATCACTGACCTCCGGTCGGAACACACGTCTGGGAAGCTGTGGGCAGAGGGCAGACTTACCCAGCAGCACCTGCTTGGCCACGATGGCCGCCAGGCGGCCCAGGAGATGGCCTCTGCCATCGAGCACCAGGACCTGTCAAAGATAAGAGGACTCAGTCACCCAGGGCTTTCCAATCCCCCACCCCAAGCAACCATGGCTTTCTAATCCTTTCTGTTTCACCCTAGCCCCCAGGGTACCTCCTCTGGCCAGGTACCAAAACTCGGCATAGGACCCAGGGCTCCCCTTAGAGATGAGGCCAAAGAAGCAAATGGTTGACTCCTGATTTCAATAAACGGGGTAAGGACTCCTTCTTACATCTCAGCTGCGTGAAGGGCAGAAATTTTTATGCCCAAATTATAGCTTTCTCATCAAGAGTAAAAGTCCCCACTCTTATCCAGGGCTGGTTATATACGATGTGACTGACTGCTGAAAGGCAGAAACGTACAAAACCTAAAGCCACGCTTCCTGACCATGTGACTCGGGGCAAAGATCTGCAGTTCCCCATGCTTTCAACTTCCTCACCTGGAAGTTAGGATAACAATATCTGCCTCAGAAACGCTGTTATCCTTTTCTCAAGTTACAGGACACACAACGCAAACTGTGCCAGGCACACAGTTACTGCGGGGACATGGTCCGAGAGCCCTGCCACTGGGCTTCTTCTCAACTGCGCCCCCACTGCATGAGGTCCACAAAGACCCCCACCCACACATTCCAGAGTCTTCCCTCACAGATACACCGAGGCCGCCTTCATTAAAGGCCAAGTGTTTCAGGACAAAGGATGTCCCAGGGCCGTGCAGCCTTTTGTCACAGTCCTCTGCTCCCAGCAGCGACAGGACTTCGAAGCATCCATCAAACCCAAAGCAAAGAAAAAAGGTTTGTTCTTGAATGCTGCGTAGGCAGGAGCTCTTCCGACCCACTGCGAAGTATTTGGTGCCCCAACTCCCCGAGTTGCAGGAGAAGCCTGATTAGGACTCCAAGAAAGCAAGGCAAGGCTGCTTTGGACAGGATGACAATACCCTCCATTTTGGCCAATCCTTGGCTTCCACGTGCTTCCCCATCGCTGGAAATACACGGGTCCAATTAAGCCAGGTACCGGCCCAAACCAAAGTAAACAAGGCTTAGAATTTAAGATTGTCCTTCCTGGGCTGAAAGCCCGCATCGTCGCTTCTCGGGGAAGAACGAAGCCGCCTTTACCAAGCCCTGGGCTAAAAATCACAATTGTCATCTCTTATTTCCCCGTTACAGAAGTTTCTCAACGCTTTTCCTCTGCGTTTTGCTCAACTACCGAGGGGAAGGTCCACTACACACGTACTAAGGGAAAACGGGAGACAGCCCCGTTCCAGCCTCAATCCCACCCGGTCCCTCGCCACTCCGGCCCGCGCGGAACCCCACCTGCCCCTCCGCCATCTTCGGCAGCCGCCTGGGAAAGGGGGAAGCCTTGGCGCAGGGTTTCTTATCCCTTGTAACAGGGGCGGAGGACGGGACGTCACCCGAGCCACGTGAACCGCTTCCTGTCATTTCATTGGCCAGAGTGCGGTGCGCGTGCGTAGGGAGGTCACCCTGGAAGGCGGGCCGTCTTCCGACTGTCCAATCCAGGAATGGTTCCCCGCGGACCTCGACCGCCATGATTGTGCGGGGCGAGAGATCACGTGGGCTGGGAGGGGGCTCTGCTGCGGCGAGGCTGTCCGGCCTTGGCCGCCATATTTTGGAGGGACTGCTAATCTCCCTCCTACAGACCGCGCCTCGATCCCCCTTCAAGCGACAGCAGGCTTTCAGGCACGTGGTGGCCCGCCGGCCGAGTCAGCTGCCTCCTACGGGGTCCCGCAGTGCTACTCCGGTCAGAGCGCATTTCATCCTGTCCTGAGGCTGGGTGTGTCCCTTGTGCCCTTCTCCACTGAGCAGGAGCCCGGGGCTTGTTCCGACTCGGGGCCCAGCGTTGCCCCGCACTTGTCCCTGGGCCCCCAGAGGCCTCAGAAAATAGGTAGTGAACGAAACACTGCATCGACGGGGAACACCACGACTCCAACCCACCCACAGACAGGCCCAACCAGAACTGGTATAAAAAGATGATTTATATACAATTTCCTGGGGACAAGGGCTATGTACAGAGGGCAGCGGGTGGGACTGGGGCCGGCGCTGGCTGATGTTGCCTCCATCCGGGAGAGATAGTGGCAGGGGCAGCGCTGCCCAGGAAGGGACCAGTCTGTAGCTGACTCGCTCCGAGTCCCGGCTCTGTGTCCTCTGGCAGGTGACTCCTCTCTCTGGGCCTCAGTGTCCTCTGTAAAATGGGATGATAGATGTGTCTGTCTCCCTTGGCTGTGGGAGGGTCCGTGGACAGAGGACGAGGGAAGCAGCAAGCGCAGGGCCTTCACAGACTTAGTGCCGAGGACAAGTCCAAGCCCCTCCAGCCCTCGAGTTAGGATTCCCTGAGGGTTAAACGTGGTAGGTCTGAGCTCTGCAGCGAAGCCTGGATCCCGGCCGCGGGAGACAGCTGAGCCCCACAGCCGGGGCCAGGGCCCTCGAGCTTTACATGGTACCAAATTTTAACTTCTTAGTATTTTATTGGGAGAGTGGGAAAACAGGTGGCCGGCGAAAAGCCGGAAAGAAAACATCCCGATGTATTTCTTTTAAAAGAAAATTTGTAGCCCTGGCTGGGTGGTTAAGTTGGCCAGTGTCGTCCCATGCACCAAAAGGTTGCGGGTTCAGTCCCGGATTGGGGTGCCTGTGGGAGGCAACCGATTGATGTTTCCCTCTCACATCGAGGTTCCTCTCTCTCTCTAAAGTCAGTAAACATATCCTCAGGTGAGCATTAAAAACAGAAAGAAAAATCATACTACTGTTCCAAAACAAGTGCCGAAATGAAAAAATCATTGAATTTAGAAGCTGATCTTCGATCCAGTTATTAGAAAACTGTGTATGTTTCAAACAACTCGAGTAGGTGAATCTGCTTTTGCTGATGTACATGTCCTGAAATAGTGCAGATCCAGCATTTCTGATAAAAACGTAGTGTCTGAATTGAGATGTGCTATGATGGTAGCAGGCACACTGGACTCTGAAGGCTTGGTATGAAAAAAGGATGTAAAATATACCATGAATAGCTTTTTTTTTTTTTAAGATTTATTTTTTTAGAGAGGGGAAGGGCAAAAAACATCCATGGGTGGTTGCCCCTTGCGCGCCCCCTACTGGGGACCTGGCCCACAACACAGGCATGTGCCCCAACTGGAAATTGAACCCGTGACCCTTTGGTTTGCAGGCTGGCACTCAATCCACTGAGCCACACCAGTCAGGGCTAATAGTTTTTAAAAAAAATATTATTATGCTCTGGCCAGGTGGCTCGGTTGGTCGGGCATCGTCTCATACACCAAAAGGTTGTGGGTTTGATCCCTGGTTGGGAGGCATGGGGGAGACAACCAATCGACATTTCTCTTTCACATCCATATTTTTTTTTTCTCTCTGTAAAATCAATAAACGCTCTCATCCTTGGAGAGGACTTAAAAAAGCGTATTGATTACATGTTGAAATATTTTGGATACAGAGGGCGAAATAAAATATATTATTTAAAGTAACCTGCCCTGGTTCAGCCGAGTGGATTGAGCCTGGGCTGGGAACCAAAAGGTCCCGGTTTGATTCCCAGTCGGGGCACATGCCTGGGTTGCAGGCCAGGTCCCCAGTGAGGGCCATGTGAGAGGCAATCATACATTGCTCTTTCTCCCTCCCTTCTCCTCTCTAAAAATAAATAAATAAAATCTTAAAAAAAAAAAAAAAAAAAAAAAGCCCTGGCTGGTGTAGCTCAGTGAATTGAGTGCGGGCTGCGAACCAAAGGGTTGCTGGTTCGATTCCCAGTCAGGGCACATGCCTGGGTTGCAGGCCAGGTCCCCAGTGGGGGCCATGTGAGAGGCAACCACACATTGATGTTTCTCTCCCTTTCTTTCTCCCTTCCCTTCTGTCTAAAAATAAAATAAATAAAATCTTAAAAAAAAAACAAACAAAAAAATTAGCAATAAATGTATCTAAGATATTAAAAAAAAAAGTAACCGGCCCTGACTGGTGTGGCTCAATGGACTGAGTGCCATCCTGTGAACCAAAGTGTCACTGGTTGGATTCCCAGTCAGGGCACGTGCCTGCATGGGTTGCAGGCCAGGTCCCCAGTGGGAGTTATGTGAGAGGCAACCACACATGGATGTTTCTCTCCTTCTCTTTCTCCCTCCCCTTCTCTCTAAAAGTAAATAAATAAAATCTTTTCCAAAAAAAGGTAGCTGGTTTCTTTCAACTTTTTCTTGACTGTGGCTATTAGAAAATTAAAAATCACGTGTGGTTTGTGTTCTATTTCCATTGGACACGCCACTCTAGGGGCTTTACGTGTGCTACTTCCCTTTACCTCTGCACAACCTGATGGTAGACAGACTAGAATTAACCTTTTGTACAGATAAGGAAGCCGAGGCAGAAGAGTAAAAGGCACAGATGCCAGAACCAGAGAGCCTAGGGTCAAACCTCAGCTCTGCCGCTCACGAGCTATGTGACTTTTGGCAAAGTTTTTACCTCTCTGTGCCTTGGTTTCAGCCTCGGAGAAATGGGAATAATAATGGCACCTGCTTCTCAGCGAAGTGAGTGAGTCTGTGGAAAGCCAGCCTGGACACAAGGCCCGTGTCCCGGAGGCACTGATGTGAACGCGATTGCTGCAAAATGTTTCTGGTCACATCCTCTGGGCCCTTTCGGAGCCCAGCGGAGGCTCCCTTCCTCCCTTCTGACCCACCCGCCTCCTTCCCCCGCACCCGGTCCCAGGTTCTCCCCTCTGTCACACGTGCCCCATTTTCGCTGCGGCCCTGGGGAGGCAGTCCCGGCTCCCTTGCCTGGCTCGGAGGCCTAGATTTTCCTGTGGCGTATTTCAGACCCCAACTCACGCCAACCCCAGGCTGGCCAGAGTCCCTGGAACACCCTGAACTTCTTTCACACCCGGAGGGCTTTGCACAGGTGGTCCCCTCCCCATGCTCCAGGAAGACACTGTCCCCAGGCTGGCAGGATCCTGCATCCAAATATCTCCCCGGTCCACAGGTCCCGACTGAGTTCCTCGTCTTTCCCTAATCTCCCTCCTTCCCCAGGTTCCCTACTATAGACCCAGTCACCAGGTCAGATCCAGGGTCGTCTGTGCCACCTCTCAAGCCTGTCGCTGTCCAGCCCTGTCCCTCCTGATCCCTGACTCGGCCCCTCCTTTCCTCCTACACCTTAGCTCGGCCCTTGTCCTCTCTCCCTGGACTCTCACCCACCCTCCTCTTTGGTTTCAAGTCTCTCTCTTCCAGTCCGTCCGCCTCATGGCCCCAGAGGGGACTTCCTCCATCTGGAGCTGACCCCCTGTTCCCGGCCCTCCACGCACACGCAAAGTCCAGAGTCCTGTTTGGGGAAGACTCACCGAGATGAGTCAGTGCTCCAGGGGACTGGAGGCGGGGCCCCCAGCCACCCCCACCACCCTGCTGGCTGGCTCACCTGCTCCCCAGGGTAGGGCGTCCTCCGCCTTCTCCTCCACCAGTCCAGGCACCAGACAGCGGCCACCAGCAGGAGGGCCAGGGGTAGCAGCAGCAGCAGCAGGGGTAGCAGAGGGGCCTGCACAGCCGGCAGGACTGTGGCCTCCAAGGCCTCGGGACTCCTGGAGGGCAGCATGGTGGAGGAGTCTGCGGGGTGACCGAGGAGGAGGGTCAGGCCAGGGGAAGGCCTTTCTGGTATCAGCTGTGTGGCCTGGGGTGGGCCACTGGCCTCCCTGTGCCTGTCTCCTGATCTGTGAGATCTGTGAAGGGGGCACAATTCTTATACCTGTGTCCTAAGGTTGTCACAGAAATGAAGCGAGTGCATATACAGAAAGCTAGGGACAGTGTCTGACACAGGAGGGTCGCATATGAAGGGACAATGTTATAATTGACTTTTTTTTTTAAGATTTTATTTTTATTTATTTTTAGAGAGAGGAGAAGGGAGGGAGAAAGAGAGGGAGAGAAACAGCAAGGTATGGTTGCCTCTCACACGGCCCTCATGGGGACCTGGCCCACAACCCAGGCATGTGCCCTGACTGGGAATCGAACCGGGACCCTTTGGTTCCCAGCCCGTGCTCAATCCACTGAGCTACACCAGCCAGGGCTGACAATGTTATAATTGAACAAATGTTTCTAGTGCTTCTGCGTTGATTTGTTTATTCCTCTTCTTGCCCTAATAGTCTGTGAGCTACATGTGGGTGACAGGCTCTTATATCTGTCTTTTTTTTAAGTTAATTTTTTTTTTAATTTTTATTTTTAGAGAGAGAGGAAGAGAGGGAGGGAGGGGGGAGAGAGAGATCAAACCCACAAGCTTGGCATGTGAAGATGACACTCTGACCAATTGAGCTACCCAGCCAGGTAAAAAAAGTTGTTTTTTTTTGCCCTGGCTGGTGTGGCTCAGTGGATTGAACCCAGGCCTGCAAACCAAAGGGTCGCTGGTTTGATTCCCAGTCAGGGCCCAGGCCTGGGTTGCGGGCCAGGTCTCCAGTAGGGGGTGCATGTGAAGCAACCACACACTGATGTTTCTTTCCCTCTCTTTCTCATTCCCTTCCCCTCTCTCTAAAAATCAATAAATAAAATCTTAAAAAATAAGTAAAATGCCCTGGCTGATGTGGCTCAGTGGATTGAGCACGGGCCTGTGAACCAAAGCACCGCTGGTTTGATTCCCAGTCGGGGCACATGCCTGGGTCCCCAGTAAGCAGCGCACACGGGAGGCAACCACACATTGATGTTTCTCCCCCTCTTTCTCCCTCCCTTCCCCTCTCTCTAAAAATAAATAAATAAAATATTTTTAAAAAATAAATAACTAAAATGATTACTTTTGTAATATGGATTTCACCTCTAATAAAAAAGGTCATTTATATGGGAAAGTGGGACTGACCCACCACACTGAGATCCTGAAACTTGCTCCTGCCCTGGGATGGTGTGGCTCAGTGGACTGAGCACTGGTCTGCGGACCAGAGGGTCGCTTCCCAGTCAGGGCTGGGGTTTGTGTGACAGGCAACCGCACATTGATGTTTCTCTCCCGCTCTTTGTCCTTCCCTTCCCCTCTCTCTAAAATAAATAAATAAAATATTTTTTAAAAAGTCACGAGGGGACAATAAAAAAGAAATCTTGAATAAGAGTGAATTTACCTTTTTTTCTTTTTAACTTTTTTTTAAAAAGATTTTATTTATTTATTTTTAGAGAGAGGAGAAGGGAGGGAGACAGAGAAGGAGAGAAACAGCAATGTATGGTTGCCTCTCACATGGCCCTCACAAGGGACCTGGCGCGCAACCCAGGCATGTGCCCTGACTGGAAATCGAACTGGGACCGTCTGGTTTCCAGCCCGTGCTCAATCCACTGAGCTACACCAGCCAGGGCTATCTTTTTAACTTTTTAAAAATGGCTACTAGAAAGTGTACACGTAAACAGGCCACTCGGCATAGACTGTGTTTCCCCTGCACGGGGCTGCCTTAGAGCCACAGGCAGGGATTGCTGTCCCTTCTCAGAGACAGGTAAACTGAGGCCCGGAAAGGGGCACGAACTTGGGGAACATGCCCCAAATCCCGCAGCCCGCGGGGGCGGGGGTGGTGTCTGAGCCACTCCACTCGGAGCGGTCTGCGGCTGGGAGGGCTGGGAGCCTTTACCCGGCTGGCACCGTAGCTCCAGGCAGCCAGAGAAATTCCAGCGGGTGATCCAGGGCTTCAGGGCCACCAGCTGCTCGGAGGTGTCCTGCAGGAGGTGGGAGATGTTGGTCTGGACGTAGCGAAGACAGCTGGGGATGGGCTGGGGGCAGGGGAGGGAGACGTCACCATGCATCACTCCCCACCTCTCCTCAGGCCAAGGGCCTTTCCTGCCCAGCAACGGGGACCAGGGAGGCCTGGGTCTCGGAGGAAAAGTTCGGACCACGGCTCCCCCTGGTTGCTAAGGGGAAGCATCCTTAGCAACACCCAGCAACAGGGCCCGGGGAGGCCCGGTCTAGTGGGTATTTAGATCCCCTCCTTTTCCTGGTTGCTAGGGGAGAGAATCCCTTAGCAACGCCCCGCAACAGGGCCTGAGGAATAAACTCAGCAGCGGTGGACTGGCCCGAGACCCCTCAGCACCCTCTGGTGCCCAGACGTGTCATTGCCCAGCGAGCAACGCCCAGTGAGCCTGCGGCCCCAGCTCCACCTCCCTTGAGTTGCTCCGATCCAAAGCAATCTCCAGTAAGGTGGTGCTGAGCTTCGTTTCCCGTTCCCTAGGAAGGTATCTCACTCCCTGCACTTGCCCCCCAAGTTCAGGGCTGACCTGGAGGGCACAAGAAGTGACAAAGTATATCTCGGTGTTGACATCCTCTAGCAGCTGTTCCATCTGGGACCCGGCCACTGTCTTGAGCCGTTCCATGCAGCGCTGGGCCAGGACGAGGCGCCAGAAGGCCCCGCAGAGGTCGTCCTGGGGAGAGACAGCCCGAGCCCTGGGTCCCTCGGGCAGAGGGGCTGGGGGTCTGAGGGAGGAGGGGCGGAGGCGGACTCCTGAGTCCGAGGGGGAGAGGGGCCGGGGGCCTGGTCCCCTGAGGGACAGTGCATCCAGGGTCTCTTTCCCAAGTCCATCCCTGGCTCCTCCCATCTGGGACTCACGTCCTGCAGGTTGGCGGCCACAGTGACGGGGTAATCTTCAAGCACGTAGTCAGACTGCAGGAGAAATCGGGTTCAGGTGGGGCCGAAGGCAGGAGGAAAGAGACCTACGGAGAGAGGGACCCAGGGAGCCGCAGGCACAGAGGCCAGAACGGGTGGGAACTCGGACTCAGCAACCGAGCTGCCGGCTCAGAAGGGCCAGCGGGAGAGGGTGGAGCCCGGGGGCTCACCAGCTTGCGGATGGTGTCAGCGAAGGTGGAGGAGATGGGGCTGTGGGGGAAGGTGCAGTCTGGGGTCCCGCAGCGGCCGGGGCTCAGCAGCAACAGCAGCAGCAGGGGGGTCTGTGGGGAAGGGGTGCTTCTGTGGCTCCGCCCCGCTCCCCGAGGCTCCCCCGGCCCCTCTTCCCCTTTCTCCTTTCCCACGGTTCAGGTCATCTCCTCAGTCTGGCTCATGGCTGCCCACCTCTGGCCTCTGCCCCACACGGTCCAGTCCGCAGGCCCCTCTGCCCCAGCCCCTAGGCTTGGCCCTTTGATCTCCGTCTCTGCACCCTCTGCCCTGCATGTTCTGTGCTCTGCCCACCCCTCCGCCCTTCCCTGCTCCTCTCCCATGTCTCCTTCCAGCTGGGTCCCCTGCACCCCGTTTGTACTCACCGCCCTCTGTT
>PVJI01027130.1:0-18093 GCA_004026765.1 Micronycteris hirsuta
CTGCACAGCGGGGCTGGCGGAACTGAAAGTGAGAAGGACGTGGGACCTCATAGGGCTGCTGAGTGTCTGTGGAACACCCATCGGACCCCCGACTTGTGGTTGCAGGAGGAACAGAGGCACCTGTCTGCCCTCGTCTCTTATTGTCGTGTGTGCTTGCATGAAATAATTCCCTGACTAGTGAGGGAAATAATTAGCAGAAATCAATCAATCAATTATTCAAGCAATCAAGGAAAATAATTACAGGGGAATAACTGTGCAGCTGCTGTAGTTTCAGAGAATTAGTTGAGATCAGACAAGAAGGGACAGGCAGGTCCTGTGTGGGGAGAGGCTGGAGGGGTGTCTCTGGAGGTGACCCTGGAGCTGCCCTCAGGTGGGAAGAGGAAGCAGCAGGAGGAAGTGAGTGTGGGGACAGCAGGGTCCGTGTCCTGGGGGGAGGGTCTGGTCTGTCTGAGCAGGAAGGACAGTGAGAAGCTAAGGTGGTTATGGTACCAACCAGGTCGGCCCAATGTGATGTAAATCTGTCACATTAAGGGATGAGGGGCAGGACTGATGTCACACTGAGCACCCACACCTGGCCCAGGAGTCAGAGCAGCTGAAGGGGGACCCAGGGGAAGGAGGAGCCACTGCACTGTGACCCCTGTCCTGTGTCAGGGAGGTGAGTGAGCAGGTGACCCACCAGGACTGTCCCTACACAGGGGCTGCTGCTTCCCTTCCCGTTTGCACAGGAAGTCACACGGGACCTTCTCTCTTGATTCAGAGAATTCTGACAGCACATCACTCCTGCTGCGGAAGTTACGAACTTGTGAGAAAGTCTCACATTGGACCTGAACTAGGTGTGAGTGAGACACGTCAGTTTATCATCACACGTTCCTCCTCCTCTCAAACCTTTGAGGTAACATTGTCATTGCTTTACTGTATCATATATTATAAACCACAACATACATTGTCATAGTGTTTTTGCATTAAACAGTGATGTCTGTTATGCAAGAATATGACAAAATGTTTTATATTTATCCACGTAGCAACGGTACCTGATGCCGTTAGTTTCTCTGTGTGGATTCCCGTCTCTCTGTGTCTCGGGCGTGTCCTCTGCTCTTTCTGGTGCAGAGTCTGCAGGGTCAGTTCTCTAAGTTTCTGTACGTCTGAGAGAGTCTTACTTGGTTTCCTTTTTGTAAGATATTTTCACTGGGTAAAGACTTGAAAGTGGAGAGGTTTTTGTTTTAGTTTTGTTGTTGCTTTTAGTTTTCTAGAGACTTTGCTCACCTTTCCCCTCGTCTGCGTTGTTTCCGGGGAGACGTCTGCCCTGATCCCTCTGCTGCGTCCTCTCCATGGACGGGCCTGTGTCTCTCAGGCTTTTGTGATTTTCTCGTCAACACTCGTTTTAGGAATTTGATTGTGATGTTTTTGATGTTTCCCATATATTATTTGATCTTGCTTTCTTAAGTATCTTGGATTGTAGAATCTCGTTTTTCACTGAAATCAGAATATTTTTGGCCCGTAGTTCCTCAAATAATTTTTATACCTTCCACCAAACTTCTCTGCTTCAAAGACTGCAATCCCGTGCACAGGAGGCTCCCTCGGTGCCCTCCAGCACTGACGCTCTGTGTGTGTTTTCAGTGAGGCTTGTGTCTGTGTTCTCACGTCCTCTCTGTAGTTTCTGCTCCACGTCATCTGTTCACTGTCTTTCCTCTGCGGAGATGAACCTGCTGTCAGTCACATCGAGGGTCATTGTATCTCAGACGCTGTAGTTTCTACATCTGTGTATTGACTTGGCTGTGGTTTTTGTCCTCCTAATCTGCAATCTGTGTTCAAGCATTCTACACACTGGAGTGAATGGCATACAGATTTTCACAAAATCCTTGAAACTATTCCATCATCTATGAAATTTCATGGCCAAGGCGGTTGGCTGGTTTTGTTGCTTATTATAGCTCATATTCTCTTGCTTCCAATCAGGAATATTGATGCAACACTACACTTGGTGAAATTTCCTTGTTGGTGAACAATACTCGTGTTTCTATGTATATTCTGTCTGCTATTCTAGGTCACTGCAGATTTATCAGCGTTCATGCAAACAGGGATCCCTCGTTAGCTGCGCTCACGTGTTCGTAGGTGGGACCACAGCAGTGAGGAGTCGGATGCTAGTTTCCCACCTCGAGGCCCAGCTCTCTGACAGGTCCCTCTGGTGTCCTGATTGGGACTTGTCCTCTCCGACTGGGGGACAAGTGTGACTTCTGACTGTGTGTGTGAGCTCGGCAAGTGGTCTCCGGCGTCTCTGTGTGGTTCTCTTTGGCGTCAGGGGGTTTCCTCACACTGTGTGGTGATCAGATTCATGAACACGGGCACTCAGTTCCCTGGAGGCAACAGGATTTGAGCACCGCATGCAGGAGGGTCAGGGGTGATCTTTCTGGAGTAAACAAGAGAGGCAAGAGTAGAGACCTGCAATGTGGTGACAATTGAGGACTCAGCTGGGAGGCCCTGCAAGGTCACCCTGACCCTGAGCCACGCTCAGAGAGTGGGTGAACTTGGGGCTGTCCGTCCTCTCCAGCAGCAGCACTTCCCTGTGAGGGCGCCGCTGTGAGCTGCCAGGACCGAGCAGCAGAGGGAGGGAGGATCAGCCCTGAGAAGGGAGATGCAGGTGGATTCTCAGCGTCCATTGCCCAGGTTTGCTCTGTTCAGAACACAGGCTGCCAGGACATCCTGGGGCTTCCTGAGCTCTGCTGAGCTGGGTAATTCTGGGGACAAACCCAGGACAGGTGACCACTGAGGGGCCCAGTCACCATTACAAGGATAATCAGAGTCCATTACCATGAGATGTGTGTCCTGCTCTGGGTGTCCTGCCACTCATGGACTCTGTCTCCTACTCACACGCAGGCCCTGGAAACACCAGGTCAGCTCTGTCCTGTGAGACTGAATCCACTGCTGTCCCACCCTCTGCACAGCTGCCTGAGGATCTGAGGTCTGGGGACATGGGCCAGACCTGCTCATGGCTTTGTCTCTGGTCCTATTTGGGTTGAAAGAGTGTGACACAGATGGGGAAGGGGGTTTGTGTCTCACTTCCTTGTCTGCCTGTGTCACTGTGAGCTTTATCACTGCTGTATCATGTCAGACAGTAATAGTCAGCCTCGTCCTCAGACTGGAGGTTGGAGATGGTCAGGTAGCGGTTGTCCCCAGAGCTGGAGCCCGAGAAGCGCTCGGGGATCCCGTCCCCCTTGCTGTGGCTTCCACTACTCTGAACGTACATCAGAAACCGAGGGGCCTTCTCTGGCTGCTGCTGATACCAGCGAATGGTGTAGCTGCTGTGCTCACTGCTGAGGGTGCAGGTGAGCTTGGCCGAGGCTCCCAGGAAGGCAGAAGCAGATGGGGGCTGGGTCAGCACAGGTGCAGCACAGAGACCTGCAGACACAAAACACAGGGATGATGCCAAATGCACCCAGACTGGACAGATGCCCCTGAAAACTGTGTTTGGAGGGAACATTGGGCTTCAGGACCCCTGAGTGCCCAGGGATGCTCTGACCTGTGGAGAAAAACAGGGGCAGGAGGTAGAAGGGAGCGCAGTCCATGGTGGGAGTAGCTTCCAGGAGCTCTGCCCTGAGGCTGCCCAGCTGGCACTGGCCTCTCCAAGCCCCTGTCTTATCCTCTGTCCTGGCAGCTCAAGAGGGAGGAGCATTGAATGCAAATCTGTTCTCCATCCCTCAACAAGTATCTGTCTCAGCTCTTGTCTCAACCCTGAGCCTAACTGCCTCCTGCTGGTGATTTACTGAGGTCAGAAGAAGGTCCAGGTGTTGGTTTCATTGTTAAGAATGGATTTTACCCAATAGAAGTGTCTTCAAAGCAGCCTCAGTCATGCCCTTTGCACTGAGCACAGCCAAGGGCACTTAACCTTTAAGTTCCCCAAACATGGGCCCACAGTGCCCCCTGGTGTTCACAGGATGAGTATCATCCTACATGTGTAGCTAGTTCATCAGATGGCTGCTTCTAAGAACTTCATGCAGGGGTGTCAAACTCATTTCTGCCAGGGGTCACATCACCCTCATGGTTGCCTTCAAAGGGCTGAATTTTAGGACTGTATAAATGTAACTACTCCTTAACTAGGGACAAAGAGCTTTGGGCTGCTGCTGGGTAAACAAGGTGCAGGGCCGGATTGGCCCCACGGGCCTGTGTTTGCCACCTGTGCCTTACAGGATGGTGAACCTTGGGGAGTGTGTTATACGCACCCCTCACCTGATGTGACAATAACCCGACATCAGAATAACCCCACGTCATCCCTGTGCTGGAGGCCCAGCCCCTCCTCCTGTCTGATGGGCAGGGGGCCTCATTGTGAGGTTATGATTTCCCCAGAGCCCGCCAGACAGTTGTCACGAATCAATAGTTCCTTCCAGGAGGCTGACCCAGAGCCTGAGTGTTGGGTCCTCTCCTTGCCCTGCCCCTCTCTGGGCCCCGTGTCCCCGCTGCTCCCACCCCAGGACCCCTGTCCCTGCCCTTTTTTATGTTCCCAGGGTGCCATCCTCCCGGAGTCTGCTCTGAAGAACGCTCAGACCTTCACGTGTGGGCGCCTGTGTTTCCCAGTTGGTGCAGACTCCGGCCAGCAGTGTCCGTGGTCTTGTGGATGAGACGAGACAAATTCATACGGACCACCGAAGTCCTATGAGAAAAAGGGACGGCACGGCCACTCTCTCAAGGGGAGAGCACCTTGACCCTTGCCTGCACAGGCTTTTACTGACTTTCTAATAGCATACATCAAAGGAGGTTCTCATTCATTATGCTCAGGTTTGCTTTAGGTGATTACTTTTTACAGATAACAAAGGAAAGGATGTTATTTATTATTTCCAACATATTAACAAGGAAAAAACGTTGCAAATGCAAGGGAACGATAATAGTAGTTGGTCTGGTTACACTTCCTTCAGTCCTTGGGAGAATAAGCACAGACTTCAGGAAATTGTATTAAATTTATGCAGTAAGCATTTGCTGCCTCAATTCACAGTGAGGGAGTTTTAGCAATAGCAAACCTCAAAGCAGCCTAGTATAATGCAGGCCCGATTTCCCATGGGAAAGCCGATCCGTGGGTTTGGTGTCCTGCGTGCTGACGCGCAGCTATCGGCTTTCCAATAGGGCTGGGTTACATTTGCCATTCCACATGGATAGGTACCCTATTCCCAGTGACACTCGGGACTATCTGTGGGAAATGTGGGAATCTTCCCGCAGCTCCGTCTGTGGCAGAGGGCACAGGGTCCTGTGTCCAAGGAGCATGGGCATCAGGGGACTACACAGGGTTCGCTTCAGGCTGGGTCTGTAACAGTTTATGTCAGAGTTGTTTTCTCCCATGGTCATACCATTGAGTTTGACCAGTGACATATCAGGAGACAAGCCTTTTAATTTGATAAAACTGTCAAATTTTACATTTGGCAAGAAAGCACTTTTTACCCGCTATCCGGACAAATGCATTGGTTGTCACCCTGGTGGTGCTGAGGATGCAGTAAAATGAGTTCACGTCCAAAATGCTGGAGGCGCTGTCCTGGGAGGTGATGGTGCAGCCCTGTGACTCTTGTGCACAGACAGACAGACAGACCCCTGACTCACCCCTCAGAGTTTGGTCTGAGAGACAGTGGAGAGGGGACCAGGGTCCGGTGCCTGGGGCATGAGACACGCCTCCCACTTTCCCTGCTGAGGGGACCACAGCAGCTCCTCTCTGCCCCTCCCACCCCGGGGTGTCCACTCCTCACACTCACACCTCAGGGTCCCCCACGGGGCCCGCTGTCCACTCCTGCAGGCCAGTGCTCACACTGTGCTGTGGGTCTCCTGACCACCTGCGAGGTCACCTGTGAGTGCCATCCTGGGAGATTTTGTTACAGAACAGAGCGGGGGGCAGTAAATGATATACTGTTACCAAAAGGACCCCCCTTTGTGCTCCGGGGATCCCCCACCCCGTACTAGGTTCATTTTGCTCACAGCCAAAGGAAAGACGTCTCTCAATGCCAGAATCTGGTGAGAAGGAAAGGAATTATTTATTTACAAGTTATACAGGCTTGGATTAATGACTTAAAGTCTCCTTTAAAATAATAAAGTTCTTTAGAATACCCACAAACACACACAGTCCTTCCTTCTGCCCCCGCCCAGTCCAGGGTGCCGTATCTCAGGAAAAGAAGTAGAAGTCCGTGGTTCAGGCAGCCCCTCGGCCCGGCACCATCCGCTGTGTCACCACCGCAATCTCCAGTTAATCCAAAACCAAGTGGCACCTCCTCACGGTCCACCAGCAAGAGTCCTTTCACCCCTTTTCTTCCAGGCAAACTCTCTCCTGCTTCGTAAGCCACATGGCAAAAGGAGCACCCCCAAAGGCGCGTGGTCCTGCCCTCTGCCCAAGCTGAGGGTCATTCCTGCCACAGCCGCGTGGTCCTGATGCTCCTTCCCGCAGCGTCTCTCCTGCATTCTTCCGAACTGCTAAGAGAGAGCTCTGAATTGCTGCTGCATCTTGCTTCCCAGCTTCCTAAGCTGCGTGGCCAAGGGAGCCCCAAAGCCGTGGGGTTCTCCCTTCTCGCCCAAAGCCATGTGGTCCTCCCTTTGCCTGGCTGCCGTTCCTGGGTTTAAATCTCCGCGCCAATCTTCCTCTGCAGCCCCATTTCCGACTCTTCTTACAATCCGCTACACCTGCCAGCATTTCCGTATTCTTCCAGCTTTTCTGGGCTGCCATGGTAACTGTGGGCAGGTTGACCCCATGGCATGGAGCCAATCATCTCCAAGCTCTCACGCAGGTGCTGTAACCAGGAGGAGTTGCCTCCCAGTTACATCTTGGGTGGAAGTCACTTCCATCCCTGTGGCTCAAAGCATGGCCACAGCTATTCAACGTATCTGTGGAACCAGTCAGAGGTTGTAGATATGTGACATGCCCGTGCCAGGCGTTAGCTGCAGAGCTGCTGCTGTACAGAACAGCTCCGAATGGCCCTGCTCCAGGCGCCGCATCCACCCCAAGTCAGACTTGTGGGGGTGAGGGCATCCCATATATATTTTATATTTCCTGGACACCTTGAGTTCTGGACCCCATTTACAAATCCCTATTTGGAGGCCCCTTCTTGGCTGCACCCTGTTACAATTTCACCTTCAAAACACGATCTGTGTTTGAGTTAGACAAATATGTCCCTTTGTGGAGAATAGCAAGTGATCCCACATCAATAAAACCCATCTACTACCCTCCTTCCCTCTAGATCTCTGCACAAAATGTAACCTTATGGCTTGTATTGATGTTCAAGGAAATGATCTGCCCACTGAAGGGTGTTTTGTACCAACAACTATTTACAAATGCATATAGACTGTGTGATTCATTACACTAGCAATAAAAATGTGCTCGGTGGCTCAGAATCGTGTTTAACATTGTAATGTGCTTAATATCTGGTCTCAGGACAGAAGCCGTGTGGACACGTGGCACAAAACTCCCCTCGTTCTGTCCTCAATATTCCTGGTTTAGTTGGAAAGTGGAGCAGACGTTCCTCCCTAGTGAGGTTCTGGTCACAGAGTCCACCCCCGTCCTTGTGCCCCGATGGCTGCAAGTGCGCACTGCAGGTCAGTGACACTGTCCTCTGCCCCCAGCCCAAGGAGGACATGTCACCCATCTGACCTGCTCTGTTCAATGTGGTCCACAAGCCACATGCACCTACTGAGGATGAAATGTAGGCGGTCCTGGAAGAGACGAACAGTATTTCTGAAATGCCCACCAGATTTTAAGATTGATTATAAAATAATGTAATATTATCAACATTTTAATATTTAAGTTCTATTGAAATATTTTGCACTAACGGAGTTAAACACAATCTGTCATGGAAATGGATCCCCCCCGTTTCCTCTCCCCCGGCTGTCACCAGGCCTGAGTCACGCTCAGAGAAAGTGCGGAACCGAGGCGAGGGCGGGGCAGGGGGTAGAGGGCAGTTCCCTGCCGCCATCTGGCTTCCCAGTGCGGGCAGAGCTGAGACCAGCCAGGGGCATGCAGCTGTGGAGGCGGGTGTGTGGGACCTGACTGGGCACCAGGGGGATCTCACAGTGTCCGCTATAATGCTTGGCTGCATTCAGAGTCCTGGGCGGCCTTGGAGCCCAAGCCTCACCAGCTCCAGGACTTGCTGTGGGTGTTGTTGACTCTTTGGTCCTTTTAAAATGTTTCATCAGTGTTTTAACTGACCTGGGGAAAGTTCCAGAAATCCACCTGACTGAGACACCAGCTTTAGGCTCCACATGCTCTGTGAGGGTCCCCAGAGTCCTGGTCTTCACATAGGTCGTGACCTCTGGGGACCAGACATTGTGGTCTCTCCTTGGAGGCTGAACTTGTTCCCGACTTCTGGCCAAGATGAAGGTGTAGGTAGACACACTGTGCTTCCTCGTACAACCAAAAGAAGGACAAGAACAAATCGAAAAACAAAAAAACAACCAGAACTGACAGAAATACAAACTGTATGGAAGTCTGACAACCAAGGAGTTAAAGAAGAAACACTCACCCAGACCGGCAGGAGGGGCGGAGGTGGGCAGCCGAGTGGAGAGGACTCACGGCAAGGCAGCGGCCTGTGGACTGGGGGGTCCCACATTCGCGTGCAGGTAAACTGGGAAAAAAACTGGGGAGCGAGACAGATCGAGCAACCCAGAGTTCATGAACAGGAAAATGAAGCCTCAAACCTCTGATCCAAAACATCAATGGCGGTTGATGCAGCAGCGGGAGAAACTCCCAGCTTCTGTACACGGTTTCCTATTTCACTCTGGTCACTTCCCTTCCGTCAGAGGGGTGTCCTTTGTCCTTCCTTCATTCAGGGTCTGCTAGTGACCAGTGCTGTGTGTGTGTGTGTGTGTGAGCAAGGGCAGTCTGCCCCTTCTTCAGAGGCATTTCTCTGGGTAGAATTGAGAGTCGACAGCTTTTTTGTTGGTTTGCTGTCTGTGCTCTGAAGACATTGCTCCCGGTTCCTCCTGGTTGCGTTGTGTCCACTGAGGAGCCTGCTCTTCCATCCTGGCTCTTCCTGTGTGTGCACGTGACTTTTGCTCTGACGCTTTTTGATGGTCTCCTCCGCACGGGTTTGAGGAATTTGGTTGTGAATTGTGTTGGCCCTGTTTCCTTTGTGTTTTTCGTGCTGGGTGTGCTGGGTTTCTTGGATCTGTGGTTCCTAATGTTCACCAAACCTAGAACATTTTGGCCAATATTTCTTCAAACGTTTTTCCTTTCTACACTCCCCACCCCGCCCTCACACCTGTTCAGAGTCCCCAGCTGCCGTCCGATCCTGCGGCTTCAGGAGCTCAGACCAGGTGGTCAGTTCTGGGGACTAATTCAGAGCAGAGGGCCTGTGAGTGACATGGCCCCCATCATGTGGACACCATGTCCTTCACCGCTGCGTGTGTGTCTCCCTCTGAGTCCTTCCACTCAGGCCCTCTGTTCCTCCTCACACCATGGCCTTGAAATCACCAGGACATCCTGGTCCTGCCAGCCCTGAATGCACTCCTGTCCGCCCTCTCAGAGCTGCGTGAGGGCTGGGAGGAGCAGGCAGCCTGCAGATCTCAGACCTGGGGTCTGAGTCAGACCAGGTCACGGCTCTGTCTTGGCTGTATTTCAGCTGGAGGAGAGTGTGCACAGCTGGGGAACAGGGTTTTTTTCTCACTTCCCCACCTGCCTGTGTCACTGTGAGTATCACCAACACCACCCCACGCTGCACAGTAGTAGTCGGCCTCGTCCTCAGCCCGGGCCCCGCTGATGGTCAGGGTGGCCGTGTTCTCTGACTTGGAGCCTGAGAATCGGTCAGGGATCCCTGAGGGCCACTTGTTGTCACCATAGACGACTGGTACAGGGGCCTGGACTGGCTTCTGCTGTACCCAGAGAGGAGAATAGCTTCTTGTACGCTCTCCCTGGCAGGTGATCCTGGCCGTCTGTCCCGGGGTCACAGACACTGCTGGGGGCTGAGTCAGTTCAGAGGAGGCCACCGAACCCGTAAGAGAGGACAGGAGAGGTGAGTGTGAGGATGAGGGTGTCCTTCGCAGACGGCACCCACCCTGCAGCGTCCCCTGTGCTGAGTGAAGGTCAGGGCCAGGTTTCTCCTGGATTCTCTGGGGGCTCAGCCTTGGGAGACAGCACCTGTGCAGAGAGTGAGGAGGGGGAGCAGGAGAGGGGTCCAGGCCATGGTGAAGATGCCCCAGGATCTTCCTCTGACCCACAGCTGAGGATATGGCTTCGGGGCCTCTCTTATCCTGTATAAGGGGCTCCATGCAAATCCACTTCCTTCCTCCTCTGGCCTTGCCCAGTGGCACCCGCTGGGCAGAGAGCAGGTGGGGCCAGTGGAGGGTTTCAAGTTGGGTCCTCACGTCCAGGTCTGTGCCCAGGGTGCTCAGAGCTCTCTGTGGTGTTGAGGGGACAGTGCTGATCCCTGACCTGGCCCCTGCACCCACACTTGGGCTTAGTCCCCTCTCTGGTCTTGGGGAGAACCCTCAGTCCCCTCCAGTGATGAGATCACACTCTGGGGTGGGGTGGGGGTGCCGGAGGGAAGAGCTGGTAGGGACAGTGGTCCAGCTGGTGTAAGAGGCCACAATTTCCTCCAGGGCACAGTGACACTGGTCATGTGCCTCTGGGGAATTTTTATTGCATTTTAGAAAATGGAAAAATCTTTTGCATGTTGGTCTTGGCAAGAGTTCTCAGACTTCATAGAAACACTTGATATGTAAAAGGGAAGAAAATAAATGGAAACCCTTTAAAATTAAAAACTTTGTTCTACAAAAGACCCTTTTATGGAGTTAATTTAAGAAAACAGTAAAGTGGGAGAAAATACTTGGCAATCCCAACCCATCAAGGAAGTATGTGTGTAAAGTTTCAAACTAATTAATATGCAAAGCAAATAGCCCTGGCTGGGGAGGTCGGTTGGTTGGAGTTTGGAGATGGTCAGGTAGCAGTTGGCCGTAGGGCTGGAGCCCGAGAAGTGCTCCGGGATCCTGTCCCCCTTGCTGTGGCTTCCATCACTCTTAATGTACATCATGTACCGAGGTCCATATCTTGGTCTCTGGTGATACCAGTGAATGGTGTAGGTGCTGTGCTCACTGCTGAGGGTGCAGGTGAGCTGGGCTGAGGCTCCCGGGGAGGCAGAAGCAGAGGGGGTCTGGGTCAGCACAGGCGCAGCACAGAGACCTGCAAACACAAAACACAGGGATGATGCCGAATGCACCCAGACTGGACAGATGCCCCTGAAAACTGTATTTGGAGGGGAAGATCTGGCTTCAGGACCTATGAGTGCCCCGGGATGCTCTGACCTGTGGAGAAAACCAGAGGCAGGAGGTAGAAGGGAGCCCACTCCATGGTGGGAGGGACTTCCAGGAGCTCTGCCCTGAGGCTGCCCTGCTGGCCCTGGCCTCTCCAAGCCCCTGTCTTATCCTCTGTCCTGGCAGCTCAAGAGGGAGGAGCACAAATGCAAATCTGTCTCAGCTCTTGTCTCAGCCCCAGGCCTGACAGCCTCCTGCTGGGAACTTCCTGAGGTCAGAGGAAGGGCCAGGTGTGGGTTTCATTAAGAGTTGATTTTACCCAATAAAATTGTTTTCAAAGGAGCATCAGTCACACCCTTTGCACTGAGCACAGCCCAGGGGACTTGCACTGAGTTCCCAAGGCAAGACCCACAGTGCCCCCTGCTGCCCCCAGGATGAATGTCACTCTCCATGTGAGTAGCTCAGCCTATTGACTACTTGGAGGCCTTAATAGGTGCCAGAGGGTTGGTGAGTGTTTCACATGCACCCCCCACCTGACATCATAATGATCCAACGTGATCCTTCCACTGAAGGCATCTTCCAATGAGCAGGGAGCCGATCTTGTGAGGTTATGATTTTCCCAGAGTCCCCAGACAATGATGCTGAGTCAAGACTCCAATCCAGGAGATGGACCTCAGAGCCTGACCTGTGAATCCCCTCCCTGCCTGGCCCCTCTCCATGTCCCTTATCCTTCTCCTCCCTGGTCCCAGGTCCCAGCCCTCCTGAGTCCCTGAGTCACAGCCCTGCCTTCTGAATGCGGGTGCTCCGTCTCCCTGAGTCTATTGGGAGGTGTGCTCAGATCTTCACGGTGTTGGATCTGTGTTTCCCAGTGAAACCCGGGTCTCTGTGCACAGAGTTGGGGACAATTCCACCACGGCAGACAACACAGCGAGACATTTGGGGTCCGGTTGGGATTCTTGGGAGAATTAGATCAGAATTCGTTTTTTTAGCATTGTCAAGGCTATTGTGTTTGGATGACTGTAAGAATAGGAGGAGAAATCTTTTAATATTAATAAATATGGTGGACAAGGTGCATTGTTACCTAATACCTCAAACAAATGTATTTGTTTTTACAACAGTACTGATGAGATTATCATGTAATTAACTCACCTGGGAATTGCTGGAGGTGTTGCACTTGGAGGTGGTGGTGCAGCCCTGGGGTGACACATGTGCACAGACAGACAGACAGACAGACCCCTGACTCACTCCTCAGAGTTTGGTCTAAGAGACAGTGGAGAGGGGACCAGGGTCTGGTGCCTGAGACATGCCCCCCGCTGTCCCCAGCTGAGGGGACCACAGCAGCGCCTCTCTGCCCTTCCCTCCCCAGGGCGTCCTCACACTCACACCTCAGGGTCCCCCATGGGGCCCGCTGTTCACTCCTGCAGGCCAGTGCTCACACTGTGCTGTGGGTTTCCTGACCACCTGGGGGGGTCACCTGTGAGTGCATTCCTGGGAGATTTCACCTTCAAACCGTGATCTGTGCTTGTGAGTTTGGCAAATATGTCCCTTTCTGGAGAATAGCAAGTGATCCCACATCAATAAAACCCATCTATTACCCTCCTTCCCTCTAGATCCCTGCACAAAATGTAACCTTAGGACTTGAATTGATACTTAGGGAATAGATCTGCCCCCTGAACGGTCTTCTGTACCAATAATTATTTACAAATATATACAGATAGACTGCGTGATTCATTACACTAGTAATAAAAATGTGCTCGATGGTTCAGAATCATATTTAAAATCGTGCTTGTGTTTAATATCTGGTCTTTGAGGACAGAGCAGTGTGGACACATGACATAACAATTCCCTCATTTTGTCCCCAATATTCCTGGTTCAGGTGGACTGTGCAGCAGACATTCCTGCCCAGTGCGGTTCTGGTCATGGAACCTGTCCCCGCCTTGCTTCCTGATGACCGTCCTATGCACTGGAGGGTCAGTGACATTTCCCCTTCCTCCACCCGAGTGAGGACACGTCACCCATGTGACCTGCTCTGTCCAATGAGGTGTCCACAAGCCACACGCAGCTACTGAGGATGAATCGTGGGCTGTGCCAGTGGAGAGGTGCTGTAGTTTGAAATGCCCATCAAATTTATAAGATTTATTATAAAATGATGAAAATTATCAATATTTAATATTTAATTTGTATTTAAATATTTTCCACTAATGGAGTTAAACACAGTATATTGTAGAAATTAATCCCACCCATTTCCTCTCCTCCAGCTGTCACCAGGCCTGAGTCACACTCAGATAAGTGCTGAATTGGGGAGACGGTTCCCTGCAACCATCCGGCTTCCCAGGGAGGGCAGAGCTGAGACCAGCCAGGGGCATGCAGCTGTGGTGGGCGGGGGTGTCAGACCCGACTGGGCACCAGGGGATCTCACAGTGTCCGACACACTGGTCGGCTCCATTCAGTGTACTGGGCGGCCTCGGAGCCCGGGCCTCACGAGCTCAGCTGAGCTGGCAGCTCTGGGGATGAATCCAGAACATTTCACAGGGAGCGGCCCAGTCACCATGATGCAGAAGTTCAAGACTGCTGCTTCGGGACACAGGACTCTTGCAGTCTATCCTTTTCTCAGTCCCTAATACTGGAAGTGACACTGTGACAGAGACAAATAGGACGGCCTGGTCCTGCAGCCCCGAATCCACTCCTGACACACCCTCTGCACAGATGCCTGAGGCTGGGAGGAGGGGCTGCTGGGAGGCCTGAGAAATGGGACCTGGGCCAACCATGCTGAACTTTGCGCACAGTCCTCATAGGACCAGAGGAGAGTTTTTGTCTCACTTCCCCGTCGGCCTGTGTCACTGTGAGCTTTACTACTACCATCCCACACCTGACAGTAGTAGTCAGCCTCGTCCTGGGCTTGGGCCCCGCTGATGGTCAGGGTGGCCGTGTTCCCCGAGTTGGAGCCTGAGAATCGGTCAGGGATCCCTGAGGGCCGCCTGTTATCATTATAGATGACCAGCACAGGGGCCTGCCTGGGCTTCTGCTGGTACCAGTGCACACTTTTACTTCCAATGCTGTTTCCCCCGCAGGTGACCCTGGCCGTCTGTCCCAGATCCACAGACACCGAGGACGGTTGTGTCAGCTCATAGGAGGCCACAGAGCCTGCAAGAGAGGAAAGGGGAGGTTACATTCCAGCTGAGGGGCTCATCACGTGGAAATCCCCTCCTGCCTGACCTGCACTGAGTGATCGGCAGTCTCTGAGCCCCCAGAGCTGCCCCGGTCATCAGTCTCAGCCTCAGCAGCCTGTGGGCCTGGCGGGTGGAGGGCATGGTTGACAGTGAGAGGACCTGCCACTCAGAGGCAGTGAGCACAGTGAAGTCTAGCCCCACCTGCCCCACCTCCACCTGCAGCGCCCTGCTGAACTCAGAGTCAGGGTCAAGCTTGTCCAGATCCCTGGGGCTGGGGGAGTGGGGAGCCTGGGACAGCACCTGTGCAGTGAGCGAGGAGGCCGAGGAGGAGAGGGGTCCAGGCCATGGTGGAGGTGCCCCGCTTCTGCTCCCTGAGGCCCCAGGCTGGGCAGCTTTCCTCCCAGGCCTCTCTTATCCCCTTGCTGGAGAGACAGCTGCTGGGTATGCAAATCAGCCAGAGCTGAGGGCTGCTGCCTGAGGAGCTGTGTGCTTCCTGATGGGGACTTAGCCCATGGGACTCAGGGAAGGGAGGTGCGGTCCCTGCAGAGCCCACCTCCTTTCCAGGGGATCTAGTTCATCCCCTGGCGGCATGGCATAATGTTGACTTGTCCACTCCAGAGGGTCTTATGGCCTCACTCCTGGGCTGACCTGGCCACAGCCGAGCTCAGAGGCGATGTCTGTCTGCATGTTCTGAACTCACTATAGAGCGGTAACTGCAGCGGTGACCATATGAGCCTGAGGGCCGAGCAGGGTCCACCCCAGGGACAGTGTGTGAGCACCGGAGCCTGAGTGACATTCCCACCTTGCTCAGGGCACACGGAGCACTTGGAGCCCCTGAGTTGCTGTAAGTCTTGAGCCATGCCTCACCCCAGTGACAGTTTGAGAGGATCAGAACCTGAATAAAATTCATACCTTGCTAATGGTGCTCAGAACTTTTAGGACTCATCAGTTGCTGTACTTGCTGAGAACTCCGGAGACAGGTTGGAGATGCCTCAGTGTCCCCAGTGGGCGCTAGTGCCAGGGTCCACCCCAGTCCTTGAAATGTGTGACAATTACAGAGTGTGAACACGAATGGCGTTGGCTGGACAGGAATGAATTACACAGACCTGAGATGGAAAGTCAGGCCAATTCTAAATGAACCAAATACCAGAGACTCAGAATGCTATGTCATCCATGTCAAAGATGATAGTGCAGAAAACTTACTACCCTTTCTACAGGTGTGAGTGGTGATTAATAACCCCCTGTTTTAGGACAATTAAATTATTTTAATTATTAATAAAGGACAGATGATTCAAAACATAAAGTATAATAATCCCCCTGCATGGTAGAATTCCTCATGCCCAGCCCCTCCCAGTCTCCAGGAGGCTTTGCCAGGTGGTCTCTGCTGCCCCCTGGTGGCCTCCCCACACTGGCTGCAGGAGGAGCAGGTGTGTGCTCTGTCCAGCTGCAGAGTCTGAACTCACTGCTCAGGTGGTAACTCCCTGATCCATGGATGCGGGTCCCAGGGAGGGGGCATTGCTGTTCTCTACATAACCACCGCCGGCCTCACGACCAGGCACAAGCGGCTCAGATCACCCATAAAAGTACGAACAGGTTCACTGGGAGGAGGAACGGTTGGGCCCACCTGAAGCATCTCTGACACATCCCTGGGGTGGTGGTTTGATTCTGGGGCTTGCATGGGGGACCCAGGACTCGGGGACTGCCTCTCACTGATGCCCATCAGTAGTGCAGGTTGAAAATAGGGCGCTGGTGACAATTGCCCCAAAGACTGAGACAGGAGACACTCACCCAGCAGACAGTGACGCAGCCCCACTCTGTCTGCCAGACACTCCGTCCTGGGTAAGACGTGTGAACGGGACCAGTCCTGCCTCACAGATGCCAGTGTGCACATGGGGGCACACAGTGGTCATGCTGGTTTGGGTGACACAGCACAGTCACCGTCACAGTGTACCTGTATCTTATCCACCACCCTCATTTAATAGCCAGAGAATTGCTCTTCTCAGGTCGCTGTTGGCCGGTATTGAACTTGTGGCTTCATTTTGACCCATGGGTGTGTCAGTCAGCTGGGTTTTTCCCTAAGAACTTGAGCACTTGTGAAGGAAAGAAACAGACTAGATTTGTGCAGCTCCTGTGCCCTTGACCCTGGGTGTGACAGCTGAGCGGCAGCAGCCATGCTGAGGTCCATCTGCAACAAGGATGAGAGCAGAGCCGCCACTGGAGAGATGTCAGGAAAGACAGTGAGAGACGCTAGGACCTCACGGGGCTGCTGAGTGTCTGGGAACAACCTTCAGACGCGGACTCGTTGCTGCAGGAGTAAAAGAGGCTCCGGTGTGCCCTCGTCTCTCATTGTCGTGTGTGTGTTTTGAATTTAAAATTAACTGTCCTGACTAACAAGAAAAGTAATTAATAGGAATTAATGCATCAATCAATTAAGCAATCAAGGAAAATAATTACAGGGGAATAACTATGCAGCTGCTGTAGTTTCAGAGAATTAGTTGAGATCAGAAAAGAAGGGAGAGGCAGGTCCTGTGTGGGGAGAGGCTGGAGGGGTGTCTCTGGAGGTGACCCTGAGGCTGCCCTCAGGGTGGGAAGAGGAAGCAGCAGGAGGAAGTGAGTGTGGGGACAGCAGGGTCCGTGTCCTGGGGGGAGGGTCTGGTCTGTCTGAGCAGGAAGGACAGTGAGAAGCTGAGGTGGTTATGGTACCAACCAGGTCGGCACAATGTGACGTAAATCTGTCACATTAAGGGATGAGGGGCAGGACTGACGTCACACTGAGCACCCACACCTGGCCCAGGAGTCAGAGCAGCTGAAGGGGGACCCAGGGGAAGGAGGACCCACTGCACTGTGACCCCTGTCCCGTGTCAGTGAGGTGAGTGAGCAGGTGACCCACCAGGACTGTCCCTACACGGGGGCTGCTGCTTCCCTTCCGGTTTGCACAGGAAGTCATATGGGGACCTTCTCTCGTGATTCAGAGAATTCTGACAGCACATCACTGCTGCTGCGGAAGTTACGAACTTGTGAGAAAGTCTCACATTGGACGTGAACGAGGTGTGAGTGAGACACGTCAGTTTATCAGAACACGTTCCTCCTCCTCTCAAACCTTTGAGGTAACATTGTCATAACTTTACTGTATCATGTATTATAAACCACAACATACATTGTCATAGTGTTTTTGCACTAAACAGTGATATCTTTTATGGAGTTTAATATGACAAAACATTACATATTTATCCACGTAGCAACGATACCTGATGCCGTTAGTTTCTCTGTGTGGATTCCCATCTCTCTGTGTCTCGGGCGTGTCCTCTGCTCTTTCTGGTGCAGAGTCTGCAGGGTCGGTTCTCTAAGTGTCTGTACATCTGAGAGAGTTTACTTTCTTTCCTTTTCGGAAAGATATTTTCACTGGGTAAGGTCTTGAAAATAGAGAGGTTTTTGTTTTAGTTTTGTTGTTGCTTTTAGTTTTCTAGAGACGTTGCCCGCCTCTCCCCTCGTCTGCGTTGTTTCCGGGGAGACATCTGCCCTGATCCCTCTGCTGCGTCCTCTCCATGGACGGGCCTGTGTCTCTGAGGCTTTTGTGATTTTCTCGTCAACACTGGATTCAGGAAATTGATGGTGATGTGTGTTGATGTTTCCTGTAAGTTTTTTGTGGTTGGGTTTTACTGAGGTTCTTGGATCTGTAGGATCTCAGTTTTCACTGAAATCAGAATGTTTTTGGCCAGTATTT
>PVJI01027131.1:0-18089 GCA_004026765.1 Micronycteris hirsuta
TTTCTTTTTGTTGCAATAGCAAATGGGATTGTTTTGTTAGTTTCTCTGTGTGATAGTTCATTATTGGTATATAAAAATGCCACTGATTTCTGAATATTGACTCTGTATCACACTATTTTGCTGAATTCGCTTATTAGGTCAGGTAGTTTTTTGATGGAGCCTATAGGGTTTTCTATGTACAATATCATGTCATCTATGAATAATGACAATTTTACTTCCTCTTTTACAATTTGGATGCCTTTTAGTTCTTCTTGTCTGATTGCTGTGACCAGGACTTCCAGCACTATATTGAATAAGAAAGTGAAAGTAGACACCTCTGTCTTGCTCCTGATCTTAAGGGAAATGCTTTTAGTTTTTGCCCATTGAGTATGATGTTGGCTATAGGTCTTTCATATATAGCCTTTAGTATGTTGAGGTATGCTCCCTCTATTTCCACTTTGCTGAGTGTTTTATTATAAATGGGTGCTGGATTTTATCAAATGCTTTTTTTGCATCTATTGATATAATCATGTAATTTTTGTCTTTCATTTTGTTTATGTGATATATCATGGTTATTGATTTGTGGATATTGTACCAGCCTTGCATCTCTGAGATAAATCTCACTTGATCATGGTATATAATCTTTTTAATGTATTGCTAGATCCAGTTTGCTAACATTTTGTTGAGGATTTTAATATCTGTGTCCATCAGGGATATTGGCCTGTAATTTTCTTTTTCTGCTGTATCTTTACCTGGTTTTGGAATTAGGATAATACTGGCCTCCCTCATAGAAAGAGTTCAAAAGTCTTCCCTTTTCTTGAATTTTTTGGAATAGTTTGAGAAGGATAGCTGTTAGTTCTTCTTCGGATGATTGGTAAAATTTGCCTGTGAAGCCATATGGTCCAGGACTTTTGCTTGCTGGAATTTTTTTGACTACTACTTCAATTTGATTGCTTGTTATTAGTCTATTCAGGTTTTCTCTTCTTATTGATTCCATTGGGGAAGAATGCATCTTTCTAGATATTTATCAGTTTTGCCAAGGTTGTCCATTTTCTTGGCATATAGTTCTTCATAGTATTTTCTTTCAATTCTTTGTATTTCTGTGGTATCAGTTGTTACTTCACCTCTCTCATTTCTGATTTTATTTATTTGGGTCGTCTTCCCTTTTTTCTTGACGAGTCTGGTTATAAGTTCATTAATTTTGTTTCTTTTCAGAGCCAGCCCCTGGATTCATTGATCTTTTGAATTCTTTTTTAGTCTCTACATCATTTATTTCTGCTCTGATCTTGATTATTTCCTTCCTTTTACTCACTCTGGTCTTTGTTGTTGTTTTTCTAGTTCTTTTAGGTATAGGGTTAGGTTGTTTATTTGATATTTTTGTTGCTTCTTGAAGTAGGCCTGTAATGCTCTGAACTTCCCTCTCAGGATTGCTTTTGCTGTGTCCTATAGATTTGGGGTTGTTCTGTGTTCCTTTTCATTTGTTTCCAGGTACTTTTTGATTTCTTCCTTGATCTCATTGTTGACCCATTTGTTATTTTATAACATATTATTTAGCCTCCATGTATTTGAATGTTTTTGAGGTTTTTTTTTATTGTGGTTCATTTCTGGTTTCAAGCCATTGTGGTCCAAGAATATGCTTGATGTCATTTCAATTTTCTTGAATTTGTTAAGACTTATTTTATGTCCTACCATGTGGTCTATCTTCGAGAATGATCCATGTGCACTTGAGAAAAATGTGTGTTCTGTTGCTTTGGGATGTAATGTTCTGTAAATGTCAATTAAATGCTTCTGATCCAATGTGTCTTTTAAGGTCACTGTTACCTTGTTGATCTTTTGCTTGGAATATCTATTCATTGGTTACACTGGGGTGCTAAAATCCCCTACAATGACTGTCTTGCTGTCAATCTCTTCTTTAAAGTCCTCCAAGATTTTCTTTATATATTTAGGTCCTCCTATATTGGGTGTATATATGTTTACAAGGGTTATATCCTCTTGTTGGATTGATCCCTTTAATATTATGTATTGACTTTCTTTGTCTATTGTTATGGTCTTTGTTTTGAAGTCTGTTCTGTCAGATATAAGTATTGCTACCCCAGCTTTTTTTTTTTGTTGTTCGTTTGTTTCCATTTGCATAGAATATTTTTTCCATACCTTCACTTTCAGCCTGTGTAGATCTTTTGTTCTGAGGTGGGTCTCTTGTAGACAGCAAATAAATGGGTCATGATTTCTTATCATTTCACTACCCTCTGTCTTTTGATTGGAGCATTTAATCTATTTACATTTAAGATAACCTGAGCTTTAAAGAGTTAGTTATCCAAAATTATAAAAATTAACCTAATAAAATATCCAAATACAGAGAATAGAGAAGACATAAAAATTATTATTCTGACATGAAACAAAGTCTAGGGAGGCAAGTGCCTATGGGAGAATTTATTCCCAACTTTTATCTTTCCATTATGGGTGTCCTTGAGACTTTGAATCTGAAGGAAACTTTAAAGATCATCAGATCTAATTTCTAATTTGACAAAAGGTCATGCAACCTTTGATTGATCATGATTTGCAATACAGTGACTGATTATTCAGTAGTTAAGAAGCAATGCACTTTTTAATGGGAAATTCTGGTGCTAGAAGGTTTGTCTTTTTATTGAGCCAGAACTTACCTGCACATTATTTCTATACATTTCAAATTTTGCTTTCTGGGACTACTTATAATCTACCTAACGAAAGACCAACCAGACTTGGATTAGGATCTATCTTTTTGTCACCGCCAGCCTAGATTTATTTTGAAGCAAGCCCAAACTCGATAGTAAGGCTCCCCAATTCCTGCCACATGGTATACCAGAATTAGAATGCTTTGCACACGGTGTCTCATCTCATACATTGCTTGTGTGAATACAAATTGTTAACTCTTCTTTGGTAAGCATTTTGGCCCTACATGTGAAATTATACCATTTCAGCCAGAAATTCCACTTTTAGAAATTTACCTTAAAGAAATATTTACAAAGTTGCCCCAAAATAGATGATGAAAGTTGCCTATAGGTGATCCAGGATTCCCATGGTAGAAATTTTAAAACAATTTAAATGTTCAATAGAAGAAAAAGAAATTGGATACATCCATTCAATAGAAAAGAATCATGAAAAACAATGAGGTAGAGCTGTATATATATCCAGTTGAAAGATAGTCATGTCATATTATTAAATGAAAAAACAAATGTCATATAAGTATACATGACATGCCCTTATTTCTTGTTAAATAATAGTAAGAATAATATATCTATGTATCAGTGAGGAATTTGAAAGATTATATACTAGGCCGTTAACACTAATTTCTAAGGAATAGCATTATGAAGGACTTTTTACTTTTTACTTAAAATATTTCTGTAATCTTTGAACATTTTAAAATGAGTTACTATTACCACTGTAATCAGAAAAAAAAAAAAAGCAGACAGTTTAAAATGTCACCTGGAAGCATACTAGACTATTGGGACTGAAATAAGCCTTAGATTGAGTAGAAAACATTTTTAGAATTAATCTAACCTAACACTCTAATTTGCAGTTAAGAAAACCTAGTCCTGCAAATGTGAAACGAGTTGCCCAAGTCCCCCAAACAATTGTAGCAAATCCTCTTTAGAACACAGGTCTAACATCCTTTGAATTATACAACAATGTCTTTAAAAAGCAATACAAATTTTGAGAAAAACAAAATATAAAAATATTTAGTTATAAATATGTCCACATTTCTTCCTTTTAAAAAGTGGCTCATCATTAGAAAACAAAAGAGTTACAACTTAACAAATTGTTATAGTTTTTTAAAAACTTGAATGTTATTTAAGAGATGATTAACACCTATGTGCTCATCCTCAGAAGATACAAATTAAAGGCAAGAGATCTGTGGAAGATTTGATAATACATTAGCAGTAGTACTGGAACTTGAACTCTGGTCTCAGGATTCTTAGTCAATGACCTCTACACTTTGCCAAATTGCTTGCTACAGGTTGATATGCATTTATTAAATATCCATTACTGTGCTAAATACTGCTACCAAAGATATACTAGGCACACTCTACACCCTTGAAAAACAAAATAAAATGTTCATTTAAGAGACTTCGAGCATAGATAAGATCAATTAAGTTAAGAAAGCCTAATGAACTAATCCTTAAGGTTTGATTGAATTCTTTGTCCTTAAATTAAAAATGATGCATATGAGAGCTTTTTTCCCTTATCCCAATTAAGGATTTCAAGGCATTCCATACAATATATATAAATATCTATAAAGTATCACAACCTTCTCAAAGGGAAATTATTATATGCATTAGGAAATAAGGCACAGAAACTTTAAATGGTCTGTCCATTAGTCACCAAGAATAAGAATAACTCTAAGATCCCTTACTTCTGAGTGATTCTCAGTAAATCACATGTTTCATGGATCCAAATTAACTTTGAACCACTCCTAGAATCCTGGATATATCTGGAAAGGAATCATCACACTTTATTTTAGGTTATGTCAACCACAAACCTGACAGAACCTGACGCGTCTGAGCAGAGTCCACCAAACTATGCTTTCTAACCTAGGTTTACTCCACCAGAACTGGGGAACCATTTATTATTCCATGGGCGAGGCTGTATGCATCAACACCCAAGTCAATAGCAGATGAATGAAAACCACAAAATTAAAGGTGTTGTTGGCATCAGGACTGAAACTAAAAGTGCTGATCCAGGAATGACAATCTCTCAACATTTTCAGACAAGTTAGGAACACAAGTAAGACCAGCTCTGGGCAGATCCTGTTTGTGTGACTGGCACCAACACTGTAGTGAGCATTTACCTTGGCACTGAGGCTGCATCTTTCCCTTTGTGCTCTGGCTATGTTTTATGCAAATTTTAAGATACAAAGCCATTTTTGTTCCAGGTTTATTTTCTTAATCATCTTCAGACTCTGCTTCCCTTATCTAGTTATCTTCATTGTAGTAAAAATGAAAAGAATAAGTCCCTAGTCCCCTTGTATACTTTTTAAAAATTGTTGTTCAATTACAGTTATCCCAATTTTCCTTGTATACTTTGAAAATACTCTGGTTGTCAGTGGAAGTGCAGATCTTTTCTCCCATAGTCCTTCAGGCTTTCAGGATGTGTTAGTTCAGATCCAGTAAGAAATAGACTTATTAGGAGAGCAAGCAGAAGGTGAGGGAGGGTCTTCAGATCATGAAGAAGAGAAGGAAGGACAGAGGATTGGGTAAGAGAGTTCTCAGACCGCAGTGCAGTGCCGAGAAAGACATGGCCAGGTTGATGGGAAATCCTGGAGTCACAGTCATGCAGAGTCCTGAATATTGCCAGAATGGGCCTGCCTTTGCCCCTCTGTTGTGCTCTGTTTTTGGCTCAGAGAAGCCCTTGGGAAGTGTGGCCTTGGGGCAAATGCAGTGGTGGGTCCAGAGAGACTGGATCTGAGGCTGTTAGTCAATTTTGCTCCTATGACAAGAGGCCTTAGATGAGAATTTTTATGGCTGTCTCACTTTACTCCTTGTATCACACAGATCTACTTTGCATAGGTCAGGGAGCAGCTCCCCTTGGGCTCCTCTTTCTGAGACATAAGTTAAAAGAGAGGTAGTAGTACCATGCCTGCAACAATAGCCATGATCAAGGGTACTACTTGGTTGAACTTGGTTTATAATCATTCTCTAAGATGGCTTCCGCAAGGGCCAGAATAGTGAATTAAATGAAGCCATGCTGGTATCCCTGACCAGTGTGGCTTGGTTGGTTGGAGCGTCGTCCTGTAAACTGAAAGGGCTTGGGATGATTCCCAGGCGGGGCACATGCCTGGGCTGCAGTTTTGGTCTCTAGTCAGGGTGCAGGCTAGAGGCAACCAATCGATGTTTTTCTCTCACATGGATGTTTCTCTTCCCCAGTCCTTTCCTTCCCCTCTTTCTAAAATCAATAAACATGTCCTCAAGTGAGGATAAAAAAAAAAAAGACATGCTGGTAGCCATCATCTTTGCCTCCTTTAGATCTTTAGTGGTGGTACCGATCTCCACATCATCTCCAAGATGCAGTGTCTATTGGTTTTGACTCACTATTTTGGCTGCGAGGAAGGACAATTCAAAGATTTCTACTTAGCTTTCCGTGCTATGATAGCTCTTACTCCATAGGCCGCGGGCCTCATGTAGGGGTTACTCCAACTGTCAAGTTGCCTCAGAAGGTCTGATAGGAAACATTACTGTATATATATTTTCTGTGGTATTTAGTCAAGGGGTTCTGGATTTGAAAATTTGCTCAGATCTGAGAATCAAGCAAATGATAGTGTCTTTTCATATATGTTGCTGTTGGCTTCTTGCTCTCCCGGTTCTTGCTGTCCCCATTAGCACCCCCCACCTTTTTAAAGATGTTAAGTAGAAAACTTACTGACTGCTTGTCTATTTTGTTCCTAGGAAAACCATGTTCTATCAACTGTCTCCACAAGTTTCCATGGGTCAAACCTCTTGGCTCTTCTTATCTTGCAGGTTGTTAAGGTAATTATAACCTCCTGACTTCTGGTGGTTAAGTACTGTTACCAGGCCACTCTACTTTGGGACTCTATCATCTCCATGAACATTAATGAGCCCAGCAAGGTCATGGTCTCTCCTACCATCCTCTTTGGCCTGCAGAGGAGCCACTTCCAAATTTCTTAGTGATGCTACTGCCCCCTCAGCACATTCCTGATGGCTGTGGGGAAGGATGTTTTCTGGGACCTCCTGTGGAACAAACATGTGTATTCGAGGATGCCCACGTCCAGGTTCAGGATGAGGGTGAGGGAAGAGACTGCCCTTGTCAGGCTCTGAGAGTGAGTGACTTGTTAAATTTTGGCCACATGCACCTCTCTTGCCTCACCCTCCTCTTGGCCTTCTCTACTTCCCTTAGTCTCCTTATTTTTATCTCTAGCGTCTGTCAGAGCAACTCAGGCCTTTCCACTTTGCTAGGTGTTGGTCATTGCTGTTATCAGACTTCTCAGAGCCATCCTAGCAGTGAATTTTCCCCAGACTCTGGGGTCCTTGCCACATTTAAATCCTGTGTCCCAAGGAAAGTACCTTAAAGTCAGTGAATTCTTTCTTACCCAACCCAGTCTTATATTCTGGCCTCCTTCATCAAGAACCCTTAAAATCCAATCCCAGGGTTACCCCCCTAGCCCCTGCTGGTACATCCTAACTAATTCTTGCAATCTCTTGGTGTAGAGTATCTTTCTTTTATCAGGCCAAGCAAGCCTTCAGCTGAGTAGCCAAGAGTGAAGGAACAGGCATCTTCTGAGGTGGCAGGTAGGTGTTTCTTTGTGGCAGGCCTCTGCACAGTGGAGGTGCTTTCTTTTTTTAAAAGATTTTATTTATTTTTAGACATGGGGGATGAGAGGGAGAAAGGGAGAGAGAGAAATATCAATGTGTGGTTGCCTTTTGCACACCTTCTACTGGGGACCTAGCCCACAACCCAGGCATGTGCCCTGATTGGGAATCGAACCTACTACCCTTTGGTTTGCAGGCCATCACTCAATCCACTGAGCCACACCAGACAGGGCTGGAGGTACTTTCTCTGATTAGGGATGGGTAGGCCATCTCTGCAAACTCTGAAGGTTCAGGGGAATCTTTATAGCCAGTATGTTCAGGGAACATTCATCTGGATGTTCCCATCTCATTTTTCTGGGTTCCAGTTTCTCTAGTGAGTACCTTCGCCTTAGCATAACAGATATTCAAATATCACTGGAGCTGCGCAACTTTAACTATCAGACCTGCAGCTTGCTGTGCCCTTCTTTTCTACTGCAAGAGAAAAGGGCCTCTTTGTAAAAGAATTCCCTGTAACTGCTTGTCAATAGCCCTCGATTTCTCATTACTCCTCTGTAGGGCATCGATATAACTGAGCAATAGCCTGCCAACTCTGTTGTCTTTGTAGTCATTTTGTGTCTTTCAAATGCCTGAATAATTGGACCTGTTCCAGTGTTCTCTTCCACTGGAACATTCCCCCAGGTCATTGCTGGTGAAATCTCTAGCAATTGGGCCCTCATCTTGTGTCAGGGATTCTCTGTGCCTTACCTACCACATAGGATGGCACTCTCTTAATCTACTCTTTGGAGAGATAGCCAGTCCCAAATCCCCATCTTCCTGTCTGTTGTCTCCCACCAGTCTCTGTATCAACTGTGTTAGTTTGAATCCCCCCCAAGGCAAATGCCAAAGTGGAATTAAAAATGAAGGAGTCAGCCCTGGCTGGTGTGGCTCAGTTGGCTGGAGCATTGTCCTGACCTCCAAAAGGTTGCGGGTTCATTCCTGGTCAGGGTACATACCTAGGTTGCTGGTTTGAATCCTGGTCAGGGAGTGTGCAGGAGGCAACTGATCAATGTTTCTTTCTCCCCTTTTCTCTCTCTCTAAAGGCAATAAAATAAATGTCCTCGGGTGAGTGTTAAAAAAAAAATGAAGGAATCGTTTATCGAGGGAGGGAGGAGGAGGCAGTAAGTCTTCAGACTGTCAGTAGAAGGGAAACAGTAGGACTAAGGACTGGGTAGGAAAGGTCTCAGACTGCAGTGCAGTGCCAAAGATATGGCCGGGTTGGTGGGGAGTCCTGAAATCAGTCACCAAGGAGTCCTGCATATTGCCAGAATGGGCCTGTCTTAGTACCTCTGCTGTGCTCCATCGTTGCCTGAGAGCAGCTCACAGAAGCACGGCCTCAAGGCAAATGCAGTGGTGGCTTTAGAGGGACAGAATTTGAGACTGTCAGTTTTGTGCCCAAGATGGAAGATCTGAGTGGGGCATTGCCATTGACTGATGCATGGCAACCGAGCTGCTAATGACTTCTAGTCTTCACTGGGTTAGGCGTATTTCAGCTTTACAGTTGAAAACAGCTGGGTTAGACTAAGTAGGTACTTCTGGGGTAGCTATTTTAGCATCGTTTGAATGATTATTACCACTTTTTAACTGAAAAAACAAGAATGCGCCCGGCTGGTGTAGCTCAGTGGATTGAGCACGGGCTGGGAACCAGAGGGTCCTGGTTCGATTCCCAGTTGGGGCACATGCCTGGGTTGCAGGCCAGGTCCCCAGTGAGGGCCATGTGAGAGGCAACCATACATTGCTGTTTCTCTCCCTCTCTTTCTCCCTCCCTTCCCCTCTCTCTAAAAATAAATAAATAAAAATCTTAAAAAAATACTTTAAAATAAAAAAACAAGAATGCAAAGGAAATAAACATATCGAAACAATTTGCATCATAGTGAAGTAGAATAACAAATCTAGGCCATGTTAGATAATTTGGACAAGAAATGTCTATTATCGCCAGTTCCATAGTGTCTTTTGGGCCTCATATACAAGGTCTGCCAGAAAAGTCCATCCATTGTTAATATAATGAGGACAGTTTATGCAACATTGATTTAACCTGGCAGTCAAGGAGAGCGGGCCAGAATGCACATGTGTGAACAATGATGATTTCACTGTACTAGTCAGTGGGATGGTAGATGCTGTTGAGTGAGCATGTGTACTGTGTGGCTGGTGCATTCAGAATGACTGAGCAAGTAGAGCAACAAATCTGCATCAAATTTTGCATTACACTTGAACATTTCTCCGCGGAAACCATTGGATGATTCAGAATGCCACAGCTATGGGCAACTGGTGATTGGCAGCTTCATCAAGACAACATGCCCACTCATGCATCATGTCTCATACAGAGTTTTTTGGTGAAACATCAAATCACCCAGGTGACTCAGCCCCTCTACAGCGCAGATTTGGCGCCTTGAGTCTCTGGCTTTTTCCAAAACTAAAGTCATGTTTGAAAGGGAAGAGATTTCAGACCATTGATAAGATTCAAGAAAATATGACAGGGCAGTGGATGGTGACTGAAAGAATTGTGTGAAGTCCCAAGGTGCCTACTTTGAAGGGGACTGAGGTATCATTGTTCTATGTACAATGTTTCTTGTATCTTGTATCGTTTTCGGTAATTGTCTCTATTTTTCATATTACATGGCTGGATATCTTCTGGACAGAGCTCATACGTGAGTGTCATTTTGTAGACAGATGTACTTTGGTATACCTGGATGTTTCAGTTCATCCAGATGGTCACAATGCCAATATCACTGTGGAATTTTGGACCTATCGAGGGGACTGTTAAAGGCAAAACCCTGCCCCCTGGTCTGCAATGCAGTACAGTTGCTTCAGGCAGAGTGCTTCGTGACTCCTGCCTCATGTGTGTTTTTATCCTCTGAGTAGCTATTTGCTCTGTGCTCTGCATTTTCTTTGGCCTATGCTTTCTTTCTCTCTTTACTCTCCTCTCTGGTATTATTAGAGT
The DNA here is from genome assembly GCA_004026765.1 of Micronycteris hirsuta. Lineage (NCBI taxonomy): Eukaryota > Metazoa > Chordata > Mammalia > Chiroptera > Phyllostomidae > Micronycteris > Micronycteris hirsuta. The sequence goes on from PVJI01027131.1 coordinate 10,258, forward strand.
CCAGACACTACACAAATAATTTTGGTAATTATCAATGAGATTGATAATAAGGATGTTATTTTTTGTTGGCAACCCAGGAGGTTTCTTTCACTCATGTTAGGTGTCTTTAGCCTGTGTCCTCGTAGGTAACTTTCTTATACTGCTGAAGTATGTACTTTTTCTCCTTATTATATTAATAAGCTATTATTTTTCTAATGTTTCTCCAAGTTTATTCCCTCTGTAAGTATCTCTGTTTTCTCTCTCCTTTGGTATTTGGGAGTAGTCATAAATGTTGGGTAGAAAAAATAAGAATGGTGGAGCATAGCTTTGCATATGTTCATTGTACTTTGGGGACTCCTTTGTTTCACTGTATTATCAGGAGAAATTCCCCAAACCTCTGTTTTGCCAAGAAAAGTCAGATAACTTGGTACCTATCTGTCTCCAAAGACACCTTGAATTTGTAACAGAGATAAGGCAGAGAAAGTAGAGATTACAGTGTCAATGACCCCTGTTCAGGGCTGTAAAAATTCCCTGAGTCTAAGCGAATAAAGAGCTATGTGATCTTAGGGTCAAAACAGAAATTGTGCTAAAGTCAGCAGGTGGATATGCAGGTAGGCTGATAAGCACTATTGAGTTTGAGTTCTCAAACCATAACAGATAGTGCTACAGACTATATATAGTTTTTGGAGAGCATTTATCTCTGGTGACATACTAAGTCTCTCCTGCGCTTTCTGTGATCTAACAGTGTCTCATAAAACATTTTTGATATACTTTCTTCCATATTCCTTTTTCTTGTTTACTTAACCTAAATGGTGTAAGCAAGGAGGAACACTGAAGAACCCAAGTCAAAAGAGGTTGAAAAGACTGCCTTAGAGAATTAACCAGCTTGCTGTGACCGGTGAGGCCCAGCTGGTTGAACGTCATCCCGCAAAGCGAAAGGTCACTAGTTCCATTCTGTGTTGTGGCACATGCCTGTGTTGCAGGTTTGGTCCCTGGTCAGAGCACATTCGAGAGGCAACCAGTAGATGTTTCTCTCTCACATTGATGTTTCTCTCCCTCTCTTTCTCCCTTCCTTCTCTCTCAAATACAAACATACAAACATACATACATACATACATACATACATGAACCAACTTAGCTTTTTAAGAGGGTTTTTGCTCTCAGATGGTTTCATCTCATGAGCCTTTCTGTCTCACAACTCTTTTCTCCTCCTCCCACCTCTCCCCCTCAAAGAAACACAACACAATTCAAACCTCAAAAATCACAAAAAACATAAAAAGCAAATAAATTCCCTATGGAGGCTTCATATTTTTGACATAGGAATAGTAATTATAACATTTTCCTGGTACAGGGGAAAAGTGCTAACAGAAGACAGATGTGGAAAGAATTTTGACTGTCTGGAGTGAAAAGGAGGTGAGAGCTGTGATACTTTTGGGGAAGGAGCTTTGATTTAGGAACTACGTTAACTTTATATCCAAAGAGTTATTTTGGTCTCCATTGCTTTAAAGGAACCCATTTATAATTTTTTTTTCTCTTTTTTCCTTTCTTTCTCCACCCACTTATTATTAAAGCAACTGTGTTCAAGCAATATTTCCTTTTCCTAAAGGAGGCCTAAGAGAGTAAGTTAAATCATTACCTTCTAACTATCAGCATTTAGAAAAAGTTATTTTTTCATTTATTAATTTTTAGAGGCAGGGGAGAGGAGAGAGAGAAACACTGATGTATGAGAGAAACATCAATTGGTTGCCTCTCACACGCCCCCCAGCTGGTGACCAGGCCCATAACCCAGGCATGTGCCTTGACCAGGAATTGAACCGTCAGCCTTTCACTCTGCAGGCTTGTCCTCAATCCACTGAGCCACACTGGCCAGGGTAAAAGTTTTTTTTTTTAAGATTTTATTTATTTATTTGTAGAGAGAGGGAAGGGAAGGAGAAACAGAGGGAGAGAAACATCAGTCAGTAGCCTCTAGCACACGCCCGGGGCCCACGACCCAGGCATGTGCCCTGACCAGGAATCAAACTGGTGACCTTTCCCTTCATGGGATGATGCCCAACCAACTGAGCCATGCTGGTCAGGGCAAAAAAGTTTTTCCTTATAAAACCTTTCACATCCAGAGGAAGGAAAGCCAGTCAGCAGAAGATACTCAATTTCAGCAGCTGAAGGAACATTCAAATGTGGGTGTATTTCCATACGTCAGGAAGGGGCTAGTAACAGACCTTTTTTGAGCTCTTACAGTGTTGTCACACATAGGAAGTTGTCTAATTCTAACAGTAGTTATAAGATAGGTGCTGTATCATTAGCCTTATTGCACACTCAAGGAAACTGGGGCTTAGAGAAGTTAATTTGTCCAAGGCCACACAACTAGTATGGATGTGATGGAGCTAGGATTGTCTCCAAAGTCCATGATTTTCTCATTCTACTTGTCAGTATTAGGCCATAATGCTACCCACACACAGCATTAGAATGCTGTGTAACCCAGTATGATTGTTTCTCATGGACAAGCCTTTGGATTTAATAATAAACAAATGTCTGAGGAGAGAACACCAGTTATGAGGTGAGAGAATGCCCTGAACCAGATCTGGGAAGAAAAGACAAAATATTCTCTGACAAAGTTGATGTCTTTCCTGTGAAACACAGTCATCCCTTGGCTTTCCCAGTTTTCCTGCCTCATTGGCCATTTCTGTTTACTATACTGATTCCTACTCTTCTTCCCAATCTACCAATGTTAAAATGACCCAGAACTCAGTTTTTGGAACTCTTCTGTTGTCTACTCACACTCTATCTCACTTATTCCCAGAGCTTTAAATAACAAATCTATGAATATATGGTTATGGAAGGAGACTGGACTTTGGGTGATAAGCATACAATAAAATATATAGATATTGTATTATAAATTTGTGCTCCTAAAACTTATGTAATGCCATCAACCATGATGCCTCATAAAAAACAATGAATCTAGCCCTGTTTGGTATGCCTCAGTGGATTGAACGCTGGCCTGTAATCCAAAGGGTCACTGGTTTGATTCCCAGTCAGGGCACATGCCTGGGTTGCGGGCCAGGTCCCCAGTAGCGGGGCATGCTAGAGGCAACCACACATAGATGTTTCTCTCTCTCTTTTTCTCCCTCCTTTCCCCTGTCTAAACATAAATAAATAAAATATTTAAAAAAGAACAAATCTATGATGATAGCTATACATATTTATCTCCAGCTTGGACCTTTCCCTTGAACTTCAGACTCATATATTCAACTTCCTCAATATCTTCATTAGAGTGTCTGCCTAATACACAGCTCGCACCTATATGTTCAGTGTTGAATTCCTGATTTTCATCCTTTTTGTGCTCCACATACTCACAGTCTTTCCCATTTGACTTAAAAATTGAGGACAAAAATTTTGTCTTTGAATCAAAAATGAGTCTTCTGTAGGCAGCATATAGTAGGTTTATTTTTTCTTTTCCTTTCATTCATTCTTCTAGTCTCTGTCTTTTACTTGGCAAGTTTAATCCAGTTATATTTAAAGCTACTACTGATAGGGAAGAACTACTTCTGCCATTTTTCTAATTTTTTATACATTATATCATTTTAGTTCCCAGTTCCTCTAATACTGCCTTTGTATGTGTTTTATTTTTTCTAGTGTATTGTTTTGATTCTCTTCTACTTTCCTCTTTTGTATAGACTTTTAGTTCTTCTTATAGCAATTACCACAATGAACAATTCTATACTTAGAACAATTTAGCTTGAACTGAAAATTTATTTTCAATACCATACAAAAACTGCTCCTTTACAGCTGTGCTTCCTTTATGTTATTGTCGCAAATTACATTTTTATATATTGTTTACCTAATTAACAGAAAAGTATAATAATCTTAATGCATTTGGCCTTTAAGTCATATAGAAAACAAAAGAGAAGTTACAAACCAAAAATAAAATAATATTGCCTTTTGCATTTACTTATGTATTGGATTGGCCAAAAATTTCATTTGGTTTTTTCGGTAAGATGGCTCTAATAGTGCTTAGTTTTCTTTAACTTCACTCAAAACAATTTTGTTAGATTGTATTGTGACAGCTGTCATATCAGTATGCATTTTAAAAAAACTTATCAAAATTGGTGAATTTTGGTGTGGCCATTTGAATACTGAAGATGGAAGAAAATATGGCATGTTATGCTTGACTATTTCAAGAAAGGTAAAAATGTAACAAATCAAAAAACAATTTTTTTTTTAGATTTTTATTTATTTATTTTCAGAGAGAGGAGAAGGGAGGGAGAAAGAGCAATGTATGGTTGCCTCTCACATGGCCCTCACTGGGGACCTGGCCTGCAACCCAGGCATGTGCCCCAACTGGGAATCGAACTGGGACCTTTTGGTTCCCAGCTCACACTCAATCCACTGAGCTACACCAGCCGGGGCAAAAAACGATTTTTGCAGTGTGTGGAGAAGGTGCTGTGACTGATCAAAATGTGTCAAAAAATGGTTCACAAAGTTTTGTGCTGGAGATTTCTCGTGGGACGATGCTCCACAGTCGGGTAGACCAGTTGAGGTTGATAGTGACCAAATCGAGACTTTAATTGAGAACAGTTAACATTATACCACACAGGAGATAGCTGACATATGCAAAATATCCAAATCAATAAAGTTATTGGTGAAAATGAAAAATGTGTCTTATGTTATGGAAACAACCATACACACTTTTTGGCCAACCCAATAGTAGTTACCTTTATTGGAGTTCTTTGTTTCTTCGTGTGGCTTTGAGTTACTGTCTAGTGTGCTTTCATTTCAGTGCGAAAGAATCCCTTTAACATTTTTTGTAGGGCAGATCTACTAGTTACAAAGTCTTTTAGCTTTTTTAAAAATTATCACTAGAGGATATGTTTATTGATTTTTGAGAGAGAGAGATCCATGTGAAAGAGAAACATTGATCAGTTACCTCCCATCCTCACCCAACTGGGGATCAAACCTGCAACTTAGGTATGTGTCCTGACTGGGATTTGAGCGCATCACCTTTTGGTGTACGATGCTCCAACTAACTGAGCCACCTGTCCAGGGATCAGTTAGCTTTTGTTTATCTGAGACTGTCTTAATTTCAGCTTCATTTCTGAAAGACAGTTGTGGTTGACAGTTTTTTTTTCTTCAGTCCTTTAAAAAGTCATCCCAATGCTGTCTGGCCTCCATGGCTTCTAATGAGAAAGTAAGTGTTAATATTTTTAAGAATCTATTACATGTGACAAGTTACTTCTCTCTTGCTGCTTTCAAGACTCTATGCCTTTGGCTTCAACAGTTTGATTGTAATGTGTCTCGGAATCAGTGTTATTTTATATGTGAAGTTTATAATACATGGAATTTGCTGAGCCTCTTGGATGTGAAGATTCATATCTTTTAAAAGTTTTGGGAAGTTTTCAGCCATTTATTTCTTCAAATATTCTTTCTGCTCCTTCTTCTTTTTCCTGTCCTTCTGGAACTTATATTATGTGAGTGTGCTTTATGGTGTCCCACAGGTCTCTGAAGCTGTGTATTGCTCTGTATTACTATTTGTTTTTTGTTTCATATACTCTCTGTTCCTTTTTTCTGCCTTATTTTGAATTAATTGCATATTTTTAAAATTCCATTTTTATATTAATTTTATTGTATTCTCTGTTTTATTTTTTAGTGATTGCTTTAGTATTTCCAATATCCATCTTTAAGATATGATTGTCTACCTTCAAGTTATATTGCACTACTTCTCATATAATACCCTTATAATGGTATAATTCTATTTCTTTCCTAGTGTTCTTTGTGCTATTGTTGTCATATGTATTTATTCTTACATATGATACATACCCCAAATATATGGTTATTATTTTTTGTTTCAGTTCAAATATCTTTTAAAGAAAGTAATAAAAGAGAAAAAATTTTTCTATTGACCATTTTTGATATTTTTCATTTCTGGTTTGAATCCAAGTTCTCATCAGATATTATTTTCCTTTGGCTCTAATGTTTCTTATAGTGCTGATCTTCCAGATATGAATTATTTCAGCTTTTGTTTGCCTGTAGACTTTTTGATTTCATCTTCGTTTTTTTTGCTGGACATTTTTGCTGGATATAGTAGACATGGTTGACAGTTTTCTTCTTTCATCTGTTAAATTTAAAATTGGCATTTACTTCTGATCAAGATATCTGCTTCAATTCATGTCTTTATTCATCTGTATATAATTTGTCATTCTTTTTTTCCTATGATGGCTTTTAATATTTTCTTTTAATCACTTATTTTAATTATTTGGTTAGAATGTGCTTTGGAGTAGTTTTCTTTAAGTTAATTTGTTTAGCATTTATTGAGCCTCTTGATTATGTAAGCTTAAAGTTTTCATCAAATTTTGGGCATAATTTGAATGTTTTTTCTCTATTTTCAAGCCTTTACCCTTCTTAACTTTAATTACACATATGTTAGATTAGTCAATATTGCCACAAAAGTTAATGAAGCTCTGTGCATTTTTTAGTTTTTCTTTCTTCTATACTTTAGTTTGAGTAGCTTCTATTGCTATATCTTCAAGTTTATTGATCTTTTCTTCTGCAGTGTCTATTCTGCTCTTAATTCCACCTACTGAGTTTTTCATTTTAGAGTCTGCATTTTTTTGTTTTTAACTTATTCGCTTTATCTCCTCATTAAGTTTGTTTTAAATTTGTATTAATTTATTCATTTTCCCTTTTCATTAGGTTTCTGTTTTTCTTTAAATACTTTCACATATTTATAACAGCTCTTTTAAATGCTTTGTGTGCTAATTCAATCATTCTTGGTCTTTTTTAACTGATCCATTTTTTCTCTTATAATGGACCACATTTTCATTATTCTTGGCATGTCTAGTAATTTTTGACAGGATGTTAGACATTGTAATTTTTACATTATGATATGCTGTATTTTGTTATATTCTTTAAAACTCTTGGACTTTGTTCAGACAACCATTTAAGTTATTTGCATACCACCAGGATCCTTTTTGAGAATTCTACATAAGTTTTGTTAAGGTGAGTTTAGAATAGGTTTATTCTAAGCCTAGTTTACTCCTGCTGTTAGTGCATGACCTTCATGGCATTTCTAGTAAATTCAAGTGTTTAACAAGGACTCTCCACTCTGTTGGAAAACAGAAACTTCTTCCAGTCCTTTTTAAGTCCTGAGATGTTTTCATTTTATTGAACTTTTGTCATTTTTTGCCTTGCTTCATGACATTTAACTTTAGCCATATGTGATTTGGTATTCAGAAACAGACTCAAGGGTACCCTTATGCAGATTTATGTAGGTCTTTCTGTACATGGACTCTGTACACAAACTCCACTCTGGTACTCTGCCCCTCAGTTTCCTTGAATTCTAAGTCTCTCTCAGTTTAGAAAGACTGTTATGATCTGCTTGGGATTCCACTGTCCACACCACAGTCAAAAAATTATCTCCAGACAGAAATCCAGGGTGATTATAGGGCTGTCCTCATTGGTGTTCCTTTTCTTGCAGATCACAATCTTGTATCATCTGATGTCCAATAACTGAAAACATTAATTTCATATATTTTGCTAGGTTGTGATAGGGTAAATCTGGTAAAAGGTACTTCATCATATTCTGAAAGAAGAGTCAACTATTAGATTCTTAGATATTCTTTTCTAAGATCAAACAATATTTGCAAGGAAAAATAAAACACAGTGGTTAAAAGTATGCACTTGACAATCTAACAGTCAGTTTTTGTTCTAATACTTACTAGGCAAATGACTTTGGCTAAATGAGAAAACTCTAAGCCTCACTTTCCTCAACTGTAACAGAGGGATAACAATATTATCTACCTATAGAATTGTTCCAAGGATTTAATCAGGTGATAGATATCATGAGCTGAGCACAGTGCTTG
>PVJI01027132.1:0-18090 GCA_004026765.1 Micronycteris hirsuta
GAGATCCAACCTCCTTTTTTTCCCTATTGGTTCCCTGTAAATCTTCCTCCATTATCCTTATCGTATTCTTCATCTGTTCAACTATTTGCGTCCACCTATTTTCCAGTTTTGTTAACAATTTGATTACAAGCATTTTAAATTGCGCATCTGATAGGTTGACTGTGTTGTCATCCATTAGTTGTAATTTGTTGTGGTCCTTGTTTTTGGCCATTTTCATTCTTTTTATCTCGGTGCACTTGTCAGCTGGCAGATGCCTGCGACCTGGGTCTCTTTTTGGATGACGTTGCCTCTGGGGGCGGGGTCTGGGAGGAAGCGATGGCGGCCTCCGATCACCGCGGGCTCCCGTCACTCATCCTCTCCCCAGCTCCCCACCGCCTCCTCTGCCAGACTCAGATCCGCTGGCTCAGCCCTGGCCTCTCTCCGGCAGCGTCGCTGGCTTGCGGGATTCACCCGTTGTTTGGAGCCACGCCCTGTTCAGGCACCGGCGGCCTGAGTAGCAGCGAGTGAGACCCTCCGTGAGCGCCGCTTCCTCCGCCCGTTTCTGCCCCGCTCACCGGCCTGGATGCTCGTCTTCTCCTACCTCCTGGGTGTCGGACTTCCCTTCAGTTCGATTCTGTCCGTTCTGGTTGTTTATTTTTTGCTACTGCATTAATTGTATGGACATTCTGGATGTGTGGGCAGCGAGTGCGACCACCTACGCTGCCATCTTGGCGGAAGTCCATGCGAAGACTCTTACTTGCAGGAGTTGGGACTTATTTTGAAAGACTGACCCAGCCAATGGTGACCAGCAGGCCATCTGTAAGCACAGAGCAAGTGGAAATAAGAATAAATACCCTGACTTTTTTTTTCCTTCCTACCCTCCCCTTGGTAGTTCCATTTTCTGAACCCAAGTGAATGCCAAAGGGCAAGGGAGACTATCCACACACACTGTGAGTCCTCCAGGACACAGAGTGTGGGGTGGTCCTGGAAAGGCAAACAGGAGGTTGCCAGCACATTGGCCCACATAAATGAAGAACTGAAGGAAAATTCTAAACATATACTTGAAGGCCAGGATTTTTATGTGTTCTCCTTTCAATTACTATTTTCTACTATTCCTTCAGGATTATATCTGTGGTATTAGGTACTGCCTGTATTTTTGTTCTCAGAGTTCCCTTAGAAGAAATTTGAATTTCTTTTTATCCTTTAGACAGCTCAAAAGTTATCCAAAATAATACTGATATTTTAAAAAATCATGTGGCGAAACAAAGCTTGAAATCAATTCTAGTATATTTTCCTAACGATTGAAATTTTTTTCAAAGAAGGAATGAAATAATCATGTAATTGCCACCTATGTTCTATGTTTGTACTCCTATATACTCTTACCTAACTTTTGAATATTTTCTCTCTAAGGCCAAAAGTGGCATGAAGAAAAAACTGAAATGCCAGGAGTATTCTCTTGTATGTTTTATAAATATGAAGGTTATTGAGGAAAACATTGAGCTTTCTGAAGCTTTCACTAAGGGATAATAGAGGAACGGCCATTAAGGGACATGTATAAAGGACACACGGACAAAGCCAAAGGGGGTGGGATCGAGGGTGGGAGGCGTGGTGAGGTGAAAATGGAGACAACTGTACTTGAACAACAATAAAAAAATAAAAAATAAAGCTTTAACTAATATCAAAATTCTAAAACATTAATATAAAAATGTATGTCCACGTATATCAAATTTTGTATGGAATATTACAAATAATTAAGAAGAGGCACTAACTTTTTATTTTTTACACTCAATTTATCATAAAACAAATTAAAGTTCCCTGAAGTGGAGATGGTTATTAACTTTGGAGCTATAGAAATAAAATATCTATGTAAAATATCTTGAAAATTTACAGTTAGCTAACCTGGTAGCTCACATGAGATCTTTCATTATCTGTTTCAGAAATGTAGTAGATTTGACCATTACTGCATAAAATGCTAAAATGACAAGCAAATTTTTATTATTTTGACTTACATGTATCAAACAATTAGTGTGTTGTCTAACTTACGGTAGAAGCTTAGTAAATGTATATTGAATTAAGGAATGTTTGCTTGTCATATTAGCATTACTGACATCTAGTGGTGAAATTAAATACATTTCTTGAACAATTAAACTTGAGCAACAACAAAAGCAAAAGTATTTTTAAAAAATAAATAAATAAAATTAAAAATGAGTAATCTAGTGAACTAAAAAGTAACTATTTTTTCTGTTTAAATTCAACATCAAAAGAAAAACATCCATCAATATTTCAAGTAAGTGATAAAGGTAATACCCATTTTAATAATAGCTTGACTCTATTTTCAAAAGTTACTATTTTAGTTAAATGCATTATCTCACTTAATCTGGAGAAAAAAACATGCGAAATGTGAATTGTCATTTTCATTACCCTTGTGAATTTCTAGGGGTAACATGAGCCTTAGAAAAGTTAAGAAATATATTTAACATCACTCAGCTTTTGAATCACAGGAAAAGGATTTAAATTTAAGTTATCTGACTCTAAAATGTTGACTTCAGGGATAATGCTATACCATAATTATAATAATAGTCGGTGTTTATTTATTAATTAATTTATAATAAACAGTTGCTGAGCACTTTCTAGGCATTATCCCCTAGTATCATTAAAATAATCCTATAAGTCAGTGTACTTTTTCCTCATCTTGCCTGTGAGAAAACCAATGTTCAGACTACCAAATTAAATGAGCCAAAGTCACAGAACAAATCGTTGGACAAAATGGTTATATTCTAAGTATGTATGATGAGCTGCTTTCTTTTGTGTAAATATATATTTAGTTTCATGTTTCTGTTAACTAATATTATATATAGTGTTCAAAGCACTATATTCTCACCAAGAAATCATCTAATGTAATTCTTAGAACAGATATGAGTCAGGGTTTAGAAACTTATGTTAGAATTCTGGCTCTTCTGTTTACTAAATGTACATATATTTCTGAGCTGACTTTGGGGAAATACTGGTTTTTCCTACAATGCTCTTTCCCTACCTTCACTGTTTGTCTTTTCAAAGTCACTGCTCACATGATACCACACAGAGGTTTAACGTGTTGGCCAGCATGCCTCTGACTGACTAGGCTCTGGGGACCTATATGGGGAGGATACTTGCAGGAGGATGCAAATTCTAAATCATCTATCACCAGAAGGCATCTCTAACCAGAAATCATAAAACTTGATCCTCGGGGATATGGAAATTTTCTGTCCCATTACTCCAGGCCCAGGAACACAACCCACCCTATGGAGGCTCTTCCCAGGAGACAAGAGTGAGTTCAGTATAACTGCTTGGCTCCCATTACTGAGAACTCAGTCACATGCGGGTTGCAGTCTGTGGTATCCAGCCCTTCACAAACGATTTCTCAGATGCCTTTTGGAGGTAAGTGAGTCAGCTCCTGATTATGCTGGAAGAGAGTGCACAGTGACAGTAACTAAAGTGATTGATGCGGGAGATGGAGCTCCCATGACTCAGCCAGAGTCTTTAGATGGGGCCCTCTTGAAGCAACGCAGCAAAATAGAGAGACTGGAGTTGTGTTGACAATAACTGGCTTCATAGCCACACAGCAATTACTAACACAGAAGCACATAGTACAACACTCACTGCACTAAAGGAATATATACTGAAACCCAGGAACCTATATGTAAATACAACACACGAATAAAGAATGTTGTTTGCAAATACCAGGGAAAATACCAATGGTAACTTTTCTTCACTGGTACAAATAGGGTCTTTTCTTCCTTACTTCCTTCTATTTTTGACACTTCAGAGGAGAACTTCTACATGGGGCACAGTCATCCTCATGAGAGAAAGTTACAGTATACTTGGAAACGGGACACAGAGGGATTGAGCGATGGAAAGCCTGGGAACCTGGGTAAGAGCTTATCCAATTCTGCTGCACTGGATAAAAGCCAGTTTCAGGGAGAAGTTCAGTTTACCCCAGGGAATTGAGTGTCTGAAAGGTAAGAGAAAGGATCAAAGAGAGAGAGGAAGAGAGAATCTTAGCGAGTTAAGCTGAAGATAAACTTAGAAAATACACATGGAAGTGTGGTCAAACAGACAAAAGGTGAAGATGACGGCATCAGTGGTGGTCAGGGGTGACAGGGGTTGCTGCAGAGGCCGTGATCTAGACCGAGGATGTCAAACTCATTTTCACCAGGGGCCGCATCAGCCTCGCAGTCGCCTTCAAGGGACTGAATGTAATTTTGGTACTGTATAAATGTAACTACTCCTTAACCGTTAAGCGAGAGCTCGGCGCTACCGCTGGGTAGAAACAAGGTGCCGGCCGGATAAAACAGGATCGAGGGCCATACTTGGCCCACAGGCCTTGTGTTTGCCACCTGTGATCGAGACAGACAATGCCTTTTGCTAATGACAATAAGAGTATTTACCAGGATCATTCTGAGTTTGTGATATATTCAGAATACCAAAGCACCTTTTTAAAAGTTTCCTTACAAAGACTGTTAAAAAATGGAAGACTTATTATGACAGTGGAAACCTTGTGTGAGTCCAAGAAGCAAAATGCTGGCATGACTGGCTAGACATAAGGCTTCACAAATTGGACTCAATCTGTGCTGCTTGCCTGCATTTGCAGCACTACCTGGCAGATATCAATATTTGTTAAATGAATTAAAGATTAATAACTGGAAACTTCTACAATATAACAGATCAAGGCAGAGATGGCAGTGGTGGTAAAGTTTGCAGGTGATCCTGAATATAGAAGGAGGAAAACTTAAGTCATCAGGAGCAGTTATTAGAATATGTAAAAATTTATATGATTTTAGGTCCTTGATAGATGGACTTAATCATTTTTTGCAGGAACAAAGTAACAAATCCCTCCAGGTAAATAACCTCCACCTCCCTGCCCATCCTAAATGCCGCCCTGAGGAGTGAACAGAGGACTTTTCAAACTATGCATAAGTCCTCAATCCTTCTTCCCTAGGTCTGCACAGAGTCCCTGACCCTCTTCTCTAAGGGTGTGAATCACTGCTTCTCAATCATATTTTATTAATGGCATTATACAGGGTGGGGCAAAAGTAGGTTTACAGTTGTTCATATGGAAAATAATACAATAATTAATAAATAATAATGCCAGACCAAACTCTTTGTGTTTTGTGTACTCACAACTGTAAGCCTAGCTTTGCCCCACCCTGTATCGATCAGTCATGTGATGTCAAAAGGAAAACCACTGAGGGCCATTGGTGAAGAGGAAAGAATTATAGAAAAAGTTCAGATAAAACGTTATACACATCTTAATTAACTCCGTAGTTGTGAAGGGGAAGATAATAGATTTGATAGCTCTTTCGGAAGACTAATACTATCAAACACTTAGAAAGTGGACCTGCCCCATCGGTCACTAACCACATGGTACAAGATACTGTTGTCTTGAATCTGGACCCCTGTGATAACCTAACTGATCCGACTACACATGCACTTGTTGCCTTTAAGACATTTTTGGCAGTGCAGCCAGAGTGGCATTTTTGAAACGCAGATTCAATCGTACTACCACACTGCAGCATAAAATCCTACTGCTTCTTCCCACTGTTTCTAGGATGAAGATGAAACCCCTCAAGGGCCTACATGATCCCATCGCTGTTTTTGCACCCCTGTTCCTGTTAACTAGAAATATTTTCTCTGCTCAGTTCCCTCTTCCACCTCTTAGTGAATTCTCGTCCTTCAGATATCAATTTAGTTAACTCTTCCTCAGAAAAGCATCCTCCAGGAACATGCCAGACTTTCTAGTTCTAGAAGAGACCACCGTTTTACTGAAATTATACAACATCTCTTAATGTGTCTCAATGTCTTAATGCCATTGCTTAGTTAGGATCCAAATACCAGCCATCCAATCCTTTACCTTTACTGGGTTTTCTCCTGCATAGAATTGTTTTTTCTAATTTTTTTTTAGGACTGCTTTGCAAAAATGTGTCATTACCTTGAACTATCAGACCAGCTGATAAGACTAAGTCATCATCTTCACCTCAATCCCAGTCCAGTGATATTTTACACATGCTAACACACATACATACATACATACACACAACTTTGTTTATGCTTAACATTCTGATTAGCAGATGTAATTAGCAACAGATATTTGTTAATTTAATGCAATAAGCAGGATCTTCCTTAGAGACTGAAGAGGACAAAGACTTGAGAAGTACAGAATTGTTGTATTTGGAAATTTCCTGCATAGTTTTCTACATAAATGAAACAAATATTTTGAAGTGAGAGTGTCTTTATTTTAATGAAACATAGGTAGAATGAGAACTTTAGGGTAAGGAAATGCAACACTCCCTGTAGACTTTTTCTAATCCCTGATGTTATGATTAACTTTCTCTGGAAGGCAGCTGGCATTGACATTATACTGCTGTTCAGAGATGTTCCTTTGATGGAGACTATCTAGTGTTGCCAGCCTGAAGAGCTGCACAAATGATGATAGCCGTGGCCTTTCTAAACTAGGCATGTTTGATGAATTAAAAGAAACTTCAGAGCTACATATAAGTGGGACCCGGAGTGGAATTTGTGTATGTATTATTTTTCCAACTTTTGAGTTGATGTAAATTTGGAGGACAAACTTATTATTCTCCACAGGTACAACAATGACCAGTAAAATATCATGAAAAAAATATGAGAGTGTCTTTTTAACTGTACCTCCTATTTCTTCTCTAACTCTTCTCTGCTGTATTATGGAATTAAAGAATGGCTTTTCTGTTTCTCCGGAAAGCAGGCAACATGCTATGAAGGAGGTTAGTTTCTTTCACTGGAAGCAAGGCACCTCCTGCAAGAAATGTGTCTATAACCAACTTTCTGGGATATGCTGCAAGAAATGTGTCTATAACCAACTTTTGGGGATATGCTGCATCCCAACAGTACCCAGTTCCACCCTTCTTCCTTCCTTCTGATAGGCATTCCAGGGCTGGAAGATGTACAATTCTGGATTGGCTTCCCATTCTTTGCAGTGTATCTAATAGCCCTCCTGGGGAACATCACTATCCTCTTTGTAATCAAGACTGAACGCAGCCTCCACCAACCCATGTTTTACTTCCTGGCCATGTTGGCCTGCATCGACCTTGTCCTGTCCACAACCACCATCTCCAAGATGTTAGGCATTTTCTGGTTCAATCTCAGGGACATTGCATTTGGTGCTTGCATAACACAAATGTACACTATCCATACATGCACTGGCCTGGAGTCTGTGGTGCTGACCGTCATGGCCATCGATCGCTATATTGCCATCTGCTACCCCCTGAGATACAGCACGATCCTTACCAATAAGGTGATAGCCATTCTAAGTATAGTCCTCATACTCAAGACTTTGGTGTTGGTGACTCCAGTCATATTTCTCATCCTGAGGTTGCCTTTCTGTGGTGTGCGGATTATCCCCCACACCTATTGTGAACACATGGGCTTAGCAAAATTGGCTTGTGCCAGTATTCGGGTCAATGTTATATACGGCTTGATTGTTATCTCAGTGGGATACACTGACCTTTTTGTGATTGGATTTTCGTACGTTCAAATCCTCCTAGCAGTCTTCCTCCTCCCATCCTGGGATGCCCGGTTCAAGGCTCTGAGCAAATGTACCTCCCATGCTTGTGTCATGTTAGCTTTCTACCTGCCAGCCCTCTTCTCCTTCATGACACACCGATTTGGTCACAACATCCCTCATTACATCCATATACTTCTGGCCAATCTGTACGTGACTGTTCCCCCTGCTCTTAACCCTGTAATCTATGGAGTCAGAACAAAACAAATAAGAGAGCATGTACTAAGGATTCTTAACCCCAAAAGCAATTGACATTTAATCCCAGAAGGATCTTCCACAATAGTTCATTAAAACGATAATGAGATAAAACAGAAGAAAACACTGAAAATATTTGTATTAAATTCGGGCATTCCTACATAAGCCAATCACACGATATTTTCCCCATTTCTAATCATTTGTACACTCCATTGCAAGGCAAGACATAGCTCAAAAATTCCAAAACAATCTCTCTAGTTTTCCCCAAGAAAAGTACAAAAAAAAATCTCACAGTCAAACCCCACTTATAATACAAAATTTCTAAAGGGAGAAAAAGGTTTCCGAAAAGTTGTGCCTTGAATAACTGCTTCTCTTCATTCACGTGTCAGATGCTAAAGTTCATGCCTTAAAAATGATGTGGGATTTTGTGAAGACCAAGCAGGATACAGTGGCAAGGGAAATTAACCAGGAATCATAAGATCCAGGTTTAAATTCAGGCTTTGTCCTTGACTAGAACATTTACCTGAGAATCTAACTTAGAGTTCTTTGAGCTTCAGTATCTTACCAATAAAATGCTATAAATCAATGTTAATTTGGCAGTGTGAACTAAAAAAAAAAACTGTTGGGAAAATCTTTGCATTCTGCAAAACATTAGAAGATTTGGAAATAAACAGATGTGTTTGTAGTGTGGTGGTTACTTCTAGTGTATGTAGATTTAGTTTACCAAATCCAATTCTAGGAGACAGTCACTGGTACGAAGTGAGGTCTCTAGCTCCAGATGATGCCAGCTTTTGGAGCTCTTCAGAGACTCTCAGAACTTACCTTGGTCAGAGGGTTTTTCAATCAGCAGACTATAAACCCTGAAGTGTTAAAAGAGCTCTACATAGGCTTCAGGATTCTGGGAAACCCCATCTTCTTGTTAGGGTAAACTTTAGGGCAGACTATAAAAGAGTTGCTGCTGACATTATATAAAGTCATTCTCATTAGAGTATGGAAACCAGACAAGACTTGTTTGGGGGGCATGGTTCTCAGAGCTGAAAAAATAAGAAATTGTCTTCTAATTAGAAATGGGACCCTGGTTGACACTCAAGGGAGGATGAACAAGGAATATGCAGAGAGTAGGGCTAAGGTGACAGTGATGTAAACCAAGAGGAAGTGAACAGAAGAAATGATGCTTTGTATAAATATATAAAGAAAAAGTGATGAAGTGATTATTTTCTAAATAGAAATGAGAATATTAATACCAACAAGATTTACAAAATCAAGGAGATCAAAACTATCAATAAAGATGACAAAAAGTCTTTGCAGATTATCTTCCAAGTAAGATGTTAAGCCATGATAGCTTTTTATGTTTCTTATACTATAGTAACTCTTTCATAATACTACATAATTTACAAAGCTTTTAAAATCATTTTAGAAAATTGACATTATTCTGGAGGCAAAATCAGAAAATAGACAAGAAGGAAGTTACAGAAGAAAAAATTCATAAGAAAGAAAAATACAGGTCAACCACACATACAAATGTACATGCAAAATTATAAATGAATTTGACAAAATAGATTTGGTTATATACTTTTAAAATAATATATATAGTTAGAAGAGTGCTTACCGAGTGCCAAGTGCTATATTTCTATTATCTCATTTAATTTTCAAAATAATCCTAGGAGACACCAATGTTAATGTTAGTTTACATAAGTGAAAATTGAATTCACCTGGCTGGTGTAGCTCACTGGATTGAACGAGGGCTGGGAACCAAAGGGTCCCGGTTTGATTCCCAGTCAGGGCACATGCCTGGGTTGCAGGCCAGATCCCCAGTGAGGGCCACATGACAGGCAACCATACATTGCTGTTTCTCTCCCTCTCTTTCTCCCTACCTTCCCCTCTCTCTAAAAATAAATAAATAAAATCTTAAAAAAAAAAAGAAAATTGAATTCAAAATGAGAAATTATTTCACTAATATTATGTAACAACTTAGCGTTTCTCTGGTTTTACATTCCAGGTTCTACAACTATTCTTGTATGAAATAATTACTGAAAAAGTTTCAATATTAGAAAATACATAAATTAATTCCACTACATCAATAATGTAATGCATAAGTATTATATAGTAAGCTCCATAAATTTTGAGGTTAGTGAAAAAGTTCAAAAAGTAAATTATTTATTAAAATGTGTGGAACAAAAATAAAAATTCTGTTTATCAACATGGAAGAACAATTCTTTTTGAAATACATAATTGCTATTAAATAAGAAATAAGTTAAGCTTTTTCCAATCAGCTTTTGAAATTATTTACTAAAACATTTCTTATAATATCAACTTGATGCAATAAAATTCAACTAGTAAATGAAGAAAAGATATATATAAAATAATTAAAATTCATCATTACTTGCAAATAATACAATTTTTTCCTTAAATATTGACAAAGTAGTTTGAAAAAAATTGTTAAAAACAAAGTCTTTAGTATGGTCAGCTTAAAGGTATATAAAAACGTGAAAAAGAAAACCATTTAAGAACATCTCCCCCAAAGGGCACAATCAGAGTGACAACTGCAAGCAACTAAATATGCACATTGCTAAGGTTCATCAGGGGAACCCAGTCAAAGGTTGACCAGCAATCCAGACAAAGGCAAGCAGAGAGCTCCTCGTCCCCTCCCCTGTCCTTGACAGGTACATTCCACCCACCATTCATACACTAAGAGCTGCTTCAAAGACACAGCCTCAAGAGACCTCTAGTGTTGTTGAGACCATCTGGACAGTATTTGGCACTAAACCAGCTAAGCACTTTATATAAACATTTTAAGATTCTGCCAGGCGGGTGTGAAGCTCTAATTGCTGCCCAAGGCAAGACTTGCACTTAAGTTCCCTTGTTTATTAAACCTGCCACATAAAAATCTGGAGTGGTTCGCCTCTTTTGTCATTCTCTTCTTGTCCTCCATGTATGGGACAAGTTTCAGATATCACATAGAGAACTCCTGAAGTTGCAAACCAACACATACATATGTGTGAGTGTGTGTTTGTTGTGCACATATAACATGCACACATACACACACAAACATATATACATATACATGTAGATGTAGATGTGTGTATGTATATACATTCTTATTGTCCTTAGGAAAATAATGGCTGTCTGATTCTGAATCTCACCATACATCCTCCCAAAGGAGCCATAACATCAGAAGGAGTATCAATAAAATGACAGTGGAACACTCTTTCAACATGAATAGACAGAGACTGGCACAATTTCAAATTATTTTAAGAAGATAAAAAGAATTACAATTATCACTAACTTTAGGTTCAGAGGAGAGTTTTAAAAATTAAGTGGGAAAGAGAAGAGATGTGTAGAAGAAATATACATAGCACCAATAAAATCTCCAGAAATAAAAAAGTCTACACTAAATTTGAAAATATTAATCCAAGATCAGGAGGGTGGGAAGATGGCGGCAAGATAGGGGGAACAGAGACCACTTCCTCCTGCCCACTGGTTGATTTTCTGAGGAACGGGGCGAAAACCCAGAAGTATTCCAGCACATATTGTTGACCAAGATTACAGGGGAATTTGAACATTCATATGGTAAGCAGAGTGCTTCTGAAGGAAAAGGTTCCTCTTGGGACCAGCTCGGGCAGCTGGGTGGGGCTTCGGTCCCAGACCTGGCAGCCACCGGATCAGACGCAACATACTAGGGGAGGGAGCCAGATTGGGATTTGTGAGTGGTCAGATGCTTGTTTGGTCTGGAGGGCGTAAATAGGAAGAACTTTTCGGAGAGGAAAAATAGGAAAAAAAGAGGTGCCCATGGCTATTTGGAGAGGCCCCGCCCCCAACAATTCCGAGGCAGCACGCGTAGGGATCGGTGCGCGCTGGGATCGGAGGCACAGGGAAGTCGGCCTGTATCATCGGAGGGAGAGCACGGGTGGTCCTTGGCCCGAGGAGGCTGGCGCTTCCATCAAGGGGAATTGAAGTCTGTTTGAATCCGGGGTCCAAGGCCTTTCCCAGCCCATACCAGAAGTATAGGGAACAGCTTGCAGTCAGCGGCTCTCTGGCCGAGTGCGACCTGTGACACCAAACAAGGGAAACTGGGGACTGCGGCGCACCGGGCAACTCGCGGACCAATCGTACACAGTTCAAAAATACTAGGGACAGTGCACAACTGGGCCTCTTGGGCGCATAATCCAGGGACAAAGAAGTGAGCAAACATAGACGCACAGCTCAAAAATACCAGAGGGAGTGAGCGACCAGGCCTTTCGGCTGGGGCTTGCTGACGTGCAGCCCAGGGGCAAAGATAAAAGAGTTCACAGGTGAACTTCTTGTCCTTCTGGCAGCCCTATGATCTGGATGTTGGGTCGTTTACAAATGTCTCTGAGGTTCCTGAGTCCCTCCTCATTTTTTTGAATTCTTGTTTCTTTCTTCTGGTCCACCCCATTGGTTTGAGATCCAACTTCCTTTTTTTTCCTATTGGTTCCCTGTAAATCTTCCTCCATTATCCTTATCGTATTCTTCATATGTTCAATTATTTGCATCCACCTTTCTTCCAGTTTTCTTAGCATTTTAATTACTAGCATTTTGAACTGAGCATCTGATAGGTTGACTATGTCGTCATCCGTTAGTTGTAATTTGTTCTGATCTTTCATTTTGGCCAGGCTAGAAGGGGCTGGAGAGAGATATTTCAAATCATGAAAAGCAAGGGCCTACAACCAAGAATAATCTATCCAGCAAAACTGTCATTTAGAATGGAAGGGCAGATAAAGTGCTTCTCAGATAAGGTCAAGTTCAAGGAGTACATCATCAAGCAGCCTCTACTATATGAAATGTTAAAAAGCTTTGTATGAGGACTCAGGAGCGAAGGCACCGAGGCCAGATCAGCTACCGGGAAATTCAGATCAGTCACAGCCAAGACACTTGTGAGGTAAGCAAGCAAAATACAACCAGAGAAACAAAATAGAACCAGAGACATTGAAGCTTAGAACATTCTGGCAGTAACCAGAGGGGAGAGGGAAGGGGAGAAGGGGGACAAGGGCATTCAGGAACTGCTATAAAGGACACATGGACAAAACCAAGGGGGAGGGGGGAAGCAAGGGAGGGAGGTGGGTTTGCCTGGGGTGGGGTGGGGGGAGGGTAAATGCAGACAACTGTAATTGAACAACAATAAAATAATTTTTAAAAAAAAGAGTTCACAGGTGCACTGAGCTCACGCTGACAGCTGGAGACAAAGAAGTGAGCGAACATAGGCGCACAACTCAAAAATACCAGAGAGAGTGCGTGACCAGACCTTTCGGCTGGGGCTTGCTGGCGCACAGCCCAGGGGCAAGGATAAAAGAGTTCACAGGTGCGCTGAGCTCATGCGGACAGCTGGGGACAAAGCCCTACCCATCCAGCCCAGGCGCACGCAGGCGCACACAGCCCAGCAAGACCAAGCAGCTTTGTGGGAATAAGGCAGAAGCACCCCGTTGAGGGCAGCGGCAGACTGGAGCTGCAGACCGCACAAACTCTTGACTCAGAGCGGGGGCCAAACTATCCAGAAAGGACACAGACAGAACCTATTAGTTAGACCAGCGGAGAAAAAATAAGCAGTGGGAGATTTGCCACTATCAGGTGCACATCAAGACCATTTGGGCCCAGAAGCATACTCAGGAACTGGGCTGGTGGCTGGACAACAGTGAAGAGTGCACCACAGGAAAGAAGAAAAGCAAAACTGATATCTTCCCAGACGGACGCAGCCTGGCTGGACAGCTTTAAAATCAGAAACCTGGAGTTTTTTTTGTTTGTTTGTTTGTTTTTTGTTTTTTGTTTTTTTGTTGTTAATTTTTGTTTTGTTTTGATTTTGTTTTTGTTTTTTTAACCCTTCTTCCTCTCTATCCTTCACCATTTTTTAATTCCTTCTTCCTCCCTTTCCTTTAGTATTCTTAGCCCCCTCTCTTCATATCTCTCTTCTTTTTTTTTACTTACTTTTGGGTTTTGTTTCGTTTTGTTATTTTTTAATTTGTAAAGATAAAAAAAAATTTATTCTTTTTAATTCGTCCCTCCATTCTTTCCTTCTTTATACATTATTCCTCCTTCCTCCCTTCCTTTTCTTATAGTATTCTTTCTCCCTTCCTTCACTCCTTTTTTTTCTCCTTCTTTCCCCCTCGCCCCCCTCTTTTCTTTACCTACAGGTGAGACATTAAAACCTGAAGCTGTGAAAAGACCAGAGTCAGCCCCAGACAGGGGTCAGTCCAAAAAATAGAGACAGTGAGACAAAATTAACTTTGCTATTCCAGAGAACTCGACAGATTAATTTAAGAAATAGAAGATAGCAAGAAAAGTCTCACAAACAATGGGAAGACAAAGAAACAACCTCCAAATGAAAGTAAAGGAAGAAATCCCAGAAAGAATGATAGATGAAACAGAGGCAAGCCAACTATCAGATTTCGAGGTCAAAGCATTGATTATCAGGAAGCTCAAGAAGCTCGATGAGCTAGCAGAGAATTTCGAGAAACTACAGGGAAACTATAATGAACTCCCTGCAAACTATGTCAATATGAAAAAGGAAATAGAAACCACCCAAAAGGACCAAGCGGAAATGAAGAATACAATATCTGAACTAAAGAACACAATAGAATCAAATAGAATCAAAAGCAGGCTCGATGAAGCAGAGGATCAGATCAGCAAGCTGGAAGACAAGGTAGAAAAAAACACCCAAAAAGAGCAGGAACAGGAAAAGAGACTCAGAAAGAATGAAGAGGTATTAAGGGAAATGCAGGACAACATGAAACGTAATAATAATCGTATAATAGGGATACCAGAAGGAGAAGAAGAAGGGCAAGGGATAGAAAGTGTGTTTGAAAAAGTAATGATGGAAAACTTTCCTAATCTGATGAGAGAAAAAGTCACATAAGTCCAAGAAACACAAAGAGTCCCAATCAAAAGGAACGCAAACAGGCCCACTTCAAGACACATCATCGTTAAAATGGCAAAATTCCAAGACAAAGAGAGAATCTTAAAGGCAGCGAGACAGAGACAGGAAGTAACATACAAGGGAGCCCCGATAAGGTTAGCAGCTGACTTCTCAATAGAAACACTCCAAGCCAGAAGGGAATGGCAAGAAATATTCCAAGTAATGAGAACCAGAGGCCTGCAGCCAAGACTACTCTATCCAGCAAGGCTCTCAATCAAGATAGATGGCCAAATAAGGAGCTTCCAAGACAAAAGAAGTCTAAATGAATATACCTCCACCAAACCAGCTCTGCAAAAGATGCTAAAGGGACTGATTTAAGGAAAGGAAGGGAAAGAGAGAGAGTGAGGAACACAGGTACAAAAAAAAATGGCAATGAATAAGTACCTATCAATAATAACCTTAAATGTAAATGGATTAAAAGCTCCAATCAAAAGACATAAAATAGCTGAATGGATAAGAAAGCACGACCCACACATATGCTGCCTACAAGAGACCCACACAGGGCAAAAGACCTTCACATTGTAAATGAAGGGCTGGAAACAAGTTTTCCAAGCAAATGGGCAGGAAAAAAAGATCCGGGGTAGCTATACTCATATCAGACAAAATAGACTTCAAAAAAAGGGCCATAAAAAGAGACCCAGAAGGGCACTTCATAATACTCAAGGGAAGAATCCACCAAGAAGACACACACATTGTAAATATATATGCACCCACCATAGGAGCACCCAAATACATAAAGAAAATCTTGGAAGACTTCAGGAAAGACATTGATAGCAACACAATTATAGTAGGGGACTTCAACACCCCACTGTCAAAAATGGACAGATCCTTCAAACAAAATATCAGCAAAGATATTGCAGCATTGAAAAATGCCCTGGAAGAGATGGACTTAATATATATACAGAGCCTTTCACCCCAAAGAAGCTAAATACACATTCTTTTCAAATGCACATGGAACATTTTCAAAAATAGACCATATGATAGGACACAAAACAAGCCTCAACAAATTCAAGAAAATTGAAATCATACCAAGTATTTTCTCTGACCACAAGGAACTGAAATTAGAAACCAATCCAAAGGAAAAAACCCCAAAACACTCAAAGTCATGGAGACTGAATAGCATGCTGTTAAACAATGAATGGGTCAAGGACAAGATTAGGGAAGAAATCAAAAAGTTCCTTGAAACAAACGAAAATGAACTGACAACAACCCAAAACTTATGGGACACAGCGAAGGCAGTCCTGAGAGGGAAGTTCATAGCCATACAGGCCTACATAAAAAAAAAACAGAAACAGTTTACACAAACAACCTAACCCTACGCCTACAAGAACTCGAGGAACAACAGCAAAGACAACCCAGAGCAAGTAGAAGGAAGGAAATAACCAAGATCAGATCAAAGTTAAATGACTTAGAGACTAAAAGGACAATTTTAAGGATCAATGAATCCAGGAGCTGGTTCTTCTAAAAGATAAACAAAATAGACAAGCCTTTAAGCAGGCTCATCAAGAAAAAGAGAGAGAGGACCCAAATAAACTCAATCAGAAATGAAAGAGGAGATATTACAACTGATGCCACAGAAATACAAAGGATTATAAGTCACTACTATGAAGAACTGTACGCCAAGAAATATGAAAACCTAGGAGAAATGGACACATTTTTAGAAAAATATAATCTTCCAAAACTCAATAAGGAAGAAACAGAAAGCCTGAACCCACCAATAACAGCGGATGAAATTAAAGCAGTAATCAAAACACTTCCAACACACAAAAGTCTTGGACCAGATGGTTTCACAGGAGAATTCTACAAAACATTTAAGGAAGAACTAACACCTATCCTTCACAGACTATTCCAAAAAATCCAAAAGGATGGAACACTCCCAAACTTTGCCAGCATCATCCTAATCTCAAAACCAGAAAAAGACACAACAAAGAAAGGAAACTTCAGGCCAATATCACTGATGAACATTGACGCTAAAATCCTCAACAAAATATTAGCAAAGCGCATCCAGAAATACATTAAAAAGATCATACAGCATGACCAAGTGGGATTCATCCCAGGGATGCAAGGATGGTACAATACTCGCAAAACAATAAACGTAATACATCACATAAACCAAAGCAAAGACAAAAATCACATGATCATATCAATAGATGTAGAAAAAGTATTCGATAAGGTACAGCATCCATTTATGATAAAGTCACTTAGCAAAGTGTGAATAGAAGGAGCATTCCTCAACATAATAAAGGCCATATATGAGAAACCTACAGCCAACATTATACTAAATGGACAAAAACTAAAATCTTTCCCACTAAGATCAGGAACAAGACAAGGTTGTCCACTATCACCACTTCTATTCAACATAGTACTGGAAGTTTTGGCCACAGCAATCAGACAAGAAAAGGAAATAAAAGGCATCCAAATTGGAAAGGAGGAAACAAAACTGTTGTTGTTTGCAGACGATATGATAGCATACTTAGAAAATCCTATAGACTCCACCAAAAAACTACTCAATCTAATAATTGAATTTGGCAAAACAGCAGGATAGAAAGTGAATATCCAGAAATCAAAGGCACTTTTGTATACCAACAGTGAAACAGCAGACAGAAATCAGGAAAATAAAATCCCATTTGATATAGCAACAAAAAGAATAAAATACCTGGGAATAAACCTCACCAAGGAGGTAAAAGACCTGTACTCAGAAAACTACACAGCACTAAAGAGAGAAATCAAGGAAGACACAAACAAATGGAAACATATACCATGCTCATGGATTGGAAGAATCAACATCATCAAAATGCCCATACTCCCCAAAGCAATATATAGATTCAATGCAATCCCTATCAAAGTACCAATGGCTTATTTCACGGAGATAGAACAAACACTTCAAAAATTTATATGGAACCATAAACAACCCCGAATATCAGCTGCAATTTTGAGAAAGAAGAGCAAAGCAGGAGGGATCACAATTCCTGATATCAAACTATATTACAAGGCCACTGTAATCAAAACAGCTTGGTACTGGCATAAAAACAGACAGATAGACCAATGGAACAGAATAGAGAGCTCAGAAATAAACTCAAGTCTCTATGAGCAATTAATCTTCGACAAAGTGGGGAGAAGCATCTAGTTTCATTTTTTTGCAGGTAGCCATCCAGATTTCCCAACAAATGGTGTTGGGAAATCTGGATGGCTACCTGCAAAAAAATGAAACTAGAGCACCAACTTACACCATACACAAAAATAAATTCAAGGTGGATTAAAGACTTAAATGTAACTCGTGACACCATAAAAGTTCTAGAGGAAAACATCGGTAGGAAAATCTCAGACATTCCACGCAGCAACATCTTCAATGACATGTCCCCTAGAGCTAGGGGCATAAAGGAAAGAATAAACAAATGGGACCTCATCAAAA
>PVJI01027133.1:0-18233 GCA_004026765.1 Micronycteris hirsuta
AAAAAAAGAAAAAAAGTTAAATGTTACTCCTGAAACCATAAAAATTGTAGAAGAAAAACATAGGCAGCAAAATCTCAGAAACTGCATGTAGAAATATTTTATCAGATATATCTCCCTAGTCAAGTGAAACAAAAGAAAAAATAAACAAATGGGACTACATTAAACTAAAAATTTTTTGCACAGAAAAGGAAAATATCAACAAAATAAAAAGACAACCCACAGAATGGGAGAACATATTCACCAATACATCTGTTAAGGGGTTAATAATAAAAATTTATAATGAACTAAAAAACTCAACACCAAACAAACAACCCAATTAAAAAATGGGCAAACGACCTGCATAGACACTTCTCCAAAGAGGAAATACAGAGGGCCTAGAGTCATAAGAAAAGATGCTAAGCATCACTAATCATCAGATAAATGTAAATTAAAACCACAATGAGATAATATCTCACACCTTTCAGAATGGCTATCACCAATAAATCAACAAACAACAACTGCTGGTGAGGATGTGGAGAAAGGGGAACACTTTTGCACTGTTGGTGGGAGTGCTGACTGGGCAGCCACTGTGGAAAACAGTATGGAGATACTTCAGAAAATTAAAAATGGATCTGCCATTTGACCTAGGGATACCACTTCTAGGAATATATCTGAGGGAACCGAGAACACTAATTTGAAAGAACATAAGCACCCCTATGTTCATTACAGTGCTATTTACAATTTCCAAGACATGAAAACAGCCCCAAGTTTCCATGAATAGATGAGTAGATAAAACAACTATGGGACATTTACACAATGAAATACTACTTGGCCATTAAAAAGAAGAAAACTTAATCATTTGTGACAGTACGGATGGACCTGGGGAACATTATGCTAAGCGAAATAAGCCAGTCAGAGAAAGACAAATACTGTATGACTTCACTCACATGCGGAATCTAACAAACAAACTGAACTATCAAGGAAAATAGAGACAGACTAATAGAGAGACAGATGACAGCAAAGAAGGGGTAGGTTAGGGGTTGGAGGAATTGAGCAAAAAAGAAAAAGGACTCATGGATATTGGCAACAGCATGGTGATTGCTGGGGGGAGGGAGTATAGGGGAACCAAATGACAATGGAAAAGAATACAATAAATATATTTAAAAATTTTTTAACTATGATGAATATAATAATATTTGTTTTCTTATTTCTGTAATTATTTTACCAAGGGGTCAGTTTGTCCTCACATCTGATAAAAAAAACAAAGCTGCTAAAAACCGAATGTTCTGATGTTTGTCACCTCTACTGAGAATAAACTACCTAGTGTGGATAAATGTTATCACATTTCACTTGTATGTAGAGAAATTACTTCATTGAGTATTATAGTTTTTAAAGAATGGGATGAGAAGTTCAAGGAAAATTTGCATTACCTTAGTTTACAAAAAGAGTTGAAAATGGCAAGGAATAATAATAGTTTAAAGTAAGTCTCTGATCAATAAAAGTAAGTATCACTATATTAGAAACTCAGAAAAAGTTTGTCAGACTTTTAACATTTATTCTTCCTTTAACTATGTGCTGCTGATTACTGTATTTTTTGGACCATAAGATACACCTAGGTTTTAGAGGAGGAAAACAGGGGGAAAGAATTTTGAAGCAAAAAATGTGGTAAAATATTTAATAACATAAATGACATTCAGACTATAATTCAGCTACATTTGGACTATAAGACGCACCTCCATTTCCCTCCCAAATTTTGGGGAAAGGGTGCGTCTTATAGTCCAAAAAATACGGTAATTTCAAATGTTTGTCTCCTGCCTTGACCTCTCCCTGGGCATCAAACAAGAAGTTTACTTGCCTACTTGACTTGTGTACTTAGGTGTCTGAGAGCCTAAATTTAATGCGTCCAAAATGGAACTCTCAGTTTCTACCTCTACCTCCACCACCCCACTTGGTCCCTCCAACAGTCTCCTCTGTGTTATCTACTTGCCCAAGCTATATTAAGTCATTTTTCAACTTTCCAGTGACTATCATTCAACTTAAGACCAGTGTCTCCATTGTGCTTTCTACTTGGCTGCCTCCATGTGTTAACACAAAGTTCAAATTCAATTTGAAATCTTTAGTGAAGAGAAATAACAGAGTCCTTTTTCAGTATCAAGCAGATGATTTCCCATTTCAGGACTAGAGTCAAGTTCAAATGACACTTTTTCCCCATTGATTTCATCAAGCCCCCTCAGCTAACTCAAGGCAAAACTACCTGCTGGTACTACATGTGTAGTGGGTGCATTAATTTCCTATGACAGCTATCACAAATTACCTCAAAATTGGTGGGTTAAGAAATACAGATTTATTCTTTTACAGTTCTGGAATCTGAAACCAGTTTTACTGGCCAATTTCAAGGTGTCAGTAAACCACCCTCCTTCTTAATGCTCTAGGGAAGAATCCATTCCTTGCTCTTCCCTCTTCTGCTGGCTGTCAGAATTCCTCAGTTTGTGGGTGCATCACTCCAATGTCTGCATCCACTGTCACATTTCCTGTCCCTCTTTCTGTGTCAGACTTTTATAAAGATGCATGGGATTGCATATAGGGCCCTCCTGTATAACCCAAGATAATCTCCCCGTTTTAAAATCCTTAATTTAATCACATCTCCAAAGCCTTTTTTAAAATCATGTAAGGTAAAATTCCCCTGCTCTAAGGATTAGAATGCAAATATCTTTTGGAGGAGGACATTCTTCAGCCTACAACATTCATCTATTAAGTATTTCAGGTAGCCCTTTTAAACATATTGCTGATTGGAATAAGAAACCTAGAGCTGGATTACAAATCCACCTCTAATCATCTGTTTGTTTATCTTGGAGTTGAACTGACAACATTTTCTCTAGCTACAGTAGAATATAACATTTTTCTCAACCTGTTATCACTATTTATTATCTATAACACAGTTACAAATAATCAGTGCTTATATTAATTCCTACAAATATTTATTCTTTCTGTATTATTACAGACTTGTCAGCTGCTGGTCGCTGAAGGCATGCATATTTACAGTTTCACTCAATGAGTTAAAAATCAAATACATCTTTATCAATAGAATGTCTCACAAAAAATCTTTCTGGGTGACTTTGTTATATTTTTATATTTTTTTATTAAATTTTAGTTGACCTACAATATTATATTAGTTTCAAGTGTATAGCGTATTGATTAGATATTTGTATACCTTACAACAGGATCCCCACAAGGCTAGTAATCATCTGTCACCGTACACAATTATTACAATTTTATTGGCTGTTTTTCCTATGCTGTACATTATATCCCCATGACTTATTTATTTTTAACTAAACATTTGTACCTCTTACCTTTATTCACCCATTTCCCTCCCCTCCCATCTTGCAACCATTAGTTCTCTGTATCTGTGATTCGGCTTCTGTTTTGTTTGTTTGTTTCTGTTTTCTAGACTTCATATATAAGTAAAATCACATTATATTTGTCTTTGTCTGGCTTATTTCACATAGCATAATATCCTCTAGATCCATCCATGTGGTCACATATGTTAAGACTTGATTCTTTTTTATGACTAAGTAACATGCCATTATATATGTGCACTACATTTTCTTTATCCATTCATCTGTCTGTGGACACTAGTTTTCTTCTAATAATGTTGCAGTTAACACAAGGGTGCACATATCTTTTCAAATTAGTGTTTTCATTTTCTTCTGATTAATACCCAGAACTGGAATTGCTGAGTCATATGGCAGTTATATTTTTAATTGAGAAACATCCATATTGTTTTCCATAGTGGTTGCACCATTTTAAACTCCCATCCGCACTGCATGAGGGCTCTCTCTTCTCCACATCCTCCCCAACACTTGTTATAGGTTGACTTTTCTATAATACCCATTACCTGACAGGTGTAACATGATATTTCACTGTGGTTTTGATTGGCATTTCCTTGATGATTATTGATGTTAAGTATATTTTCATATGTCTGTTGGCTATCTGTATGCCTTCTTTAGAGAAATGTCTATTCAGGTTCTCTATTCATTTAATTGAATTGTTTCTTTTTTTATGTTGAAATATATTAATTCTTTATATATTTTAGATATTGACCTCTTATCAAACGTATTATTTGCAAATTTCTTCTCCCATTCAGTAGGTGGTCTTTTTGTTTAGTTGATGGTTTCTCTCTGTGTGCAAAAGCTTTTTAATCTGATATAGTCTCGTTTGTCTCATTTTGATTTTGAGGTCCTTGACTGGGGAGACATAATCAAAAAAAAATTGCTAAAACAGCCATGGCTGGTGTAGTTCAGTGGACTGAGTGACCTGCAAACCAAAGGGTGGCTGGTTCAATTCCCAGTCAGGGCACATGCCTGGGTTGCAGGCCAGGTCCCCAGTAGGGGCCACATGAGGGGCAACCACACATTGATGTTTCTCTTCCTCTCTTTCTCCCTCCCTTCCCTTCTGTCTAAAAATAAATAAATAAAATCTTTAAAAAATATATTGGTAAAACAAATGTTAAAGAGCCTATGTTTTTTTCTAGGCATTTTATGGTTTAAGATCTTACATTTAATTCTTTAATTCATTTTGTATTTTTGCATATGGTATGAAAAAATGGTCCAATTTCATTTTTTGCATGAACCTGTTCAGTTTTTCCCACGACATTTACTGAGGAGACTGTCATTTCCACATTTTATATTCCTGGATCCTTTGTCATAGATTAATTGACCATGTTGGTGTTGGTTAATTTCTGGGTTCTCTATTCTGTTCCATTGTCAGCATCTGTTTTTGTGGCAGTAACATGCTGTTTTGATTACTGAAATTTTGTAGTCAAGTTTGAAATCAGGAAGTATAGAATTTACAGCTTTGTTCTTTACCAAGACTACTTTGGTTGGTGAGTGTATGGGGGGAGGTGGAAGAGGGTATGGGTAGATACATGGTGATGAAAGGAGAATCGAGGGAGGGAACCCATAGTACGGTGTACAATGATGTGTTGTGGAACTATACACCTGAAACCCTGTATAATTTTGTTAACCAGTGTCACCCCAATAAATTCAATAAAAAGGAAGAAAATATTGTTTTGGCTATTTGAGATCTTCAGTGGTTCCATACAAAATTTAAAATTGTTCCTCTTCTCTGGCTGGGTGGCTTGGTTGGTTGGAGAGTCATTTCATTCACCAAAAGTTTGCAGGTTTGGTTCCAGTCATGGCACATACCTAGGTTGCAGGTTTGGTCCCCAGTCAATGTGCATACAGGAGGCAACCAATTGATGTTCCTCTCACATTAATGTCTTTCTCTCTCTCTCTCTCCCCCTCCCTTCCTCTCTCTAAAATCAATAAACATTTCTTTGAGTGAAGATTACAGCTTTTTTTAAATAATAAAAAATATAATTGTTCCTCTTCTGTGAAAAATGCCATTGGTATCATGATAGGAAGATTTTCTGTTTTTTGAAAGGAGAGTTGTACCCTTGACATGGTATCTTGTACTACCTTTCCTTTATGTTATTCAGGAAACTACAGTAATTTATTTTTATTTCTAGCAACTTCATGGTTAGATCTTTCCAATGTCTATTTTTGAAACAAAATCATGCTATTGCTGCAAAGGGTCTCCTGTTTTTCACCTAATCATTTAATGTCATGGATTGAGAAAGTTTCGTGCAGTGGAAAGATCCCAGAATTTGTGGTCTCTAGCACCAAGATCTTCATTCTGACTGTGCCATTTTCTGAGTTCAAGTTTTTTCATCTGCATAATGAAAGTGTTTATGACAAAATCTACAAAGCAATGTGGTTTTGAGAATTAAATGAAATAAGTATGTTTTGTGACTATAAAGTACCATTCAAGCTGCATTTGTAGTTACTTTTGAGAGTCTTCCACAGACACCCTTGAAAGAGAGTTTTATTTCAAATAATCCTCTGTTCATTAATTTCCACTCAATCATTCATTTAATACTTACTGAGTATCTACTGTGTATTAGACACTGTTCTTGGTTCTGGAGACACAGCAGTAAATAAAGCCAACTAATTCATCACCTTCATGACATTTACATTTTAGTAGAGACTATTACACTCTTAAGTGCTAACTATAGAAACTTTTGCTAAGAAATTTGCCATTTTACAAGTCTACTATATTCTGGTTTATGAAGAAGTCATATACATGCACTCATTTTCATTCATTCAACACATCACTGTGCATTTACAATGTCTCAGAATTTGCTATGGATGCATTCATAAAAATGACAGTCCCTTTTTTTGAATGGCTTAATCCCCTGGGTGATATAATAAATTGGCAATGCTACTAAGAAGAGAGAAATAAAGACTGCAGCATTCTATAGGAGCTCCTAAGAGGAAGCATCTAGCCCAAGCCAGGAAGTCTTGTTTTCTAAGAGATTATAACATTTCACTCAGCTAGGTCTTCAAGATTAACGTAACTTGGTGAGGGAGAGATCAGACAGGCATTCTTGTAGGTAACTATCAAGACAAGTAGTTACTATGGGCATTTGAGCAGCTGTAGGTGAGAACATTGTGGCATGAGACTGCTTAATTACAAGGAATTCAAATAACATTCTCTGTAAATTTTGGAAGCATTCTCTTTCCCAGTTTCCCCAGTAATAAAGTACTTAGTAGTTTTCTTTTTAAATTACTTTATCAGTATTTGATGCCTATTAGTCGATATGCTAAGTAAATGTACTCTTCATATTTTCTCTAATTGAATGACTGAATGGCAGAGGGGTAGGGAGGAAGATGATCAAAATATTTTCAATGGCTAGGCCAGAAAGGCGTTTTTCAGACTATCTTTACTTGGTAAGACCAGGTAGGCTTTTCACTGTAGAACTGTCTTTAACATTTGTCTTGATACATACTTCTAAGTGACTGGCCTGTAGTTTCTTATGATTCCCTTGACTAATAAAATACACTGAACTGGAGAAAAGCTAAGAATAAATAGATACCGCTGTGGGTTTTGGCAGTGGTGCAAACTAGGTCAATTCGAATTATTGTTCACTGATCAGTTATTTGCATTTCCAATTTAGCCAAATCTTCCTATTACTTGAAACGCTCTTGATTGACCTGGCATCCTTGGTGCTAAGCATTAACAGAGATAAATATTTATTTGGAAAAATATTATTTTTGTATATTAGCTATAATCTTATTTTTTATACTTTTAAAAATCATTTTACAGGTAAATCTCTCCTTTTCTCTTGCTGCTTTTAAGATTCTATCCTTATCTTTAAGAGAATCTTAAGAGCACCAAGAGAAAAAGAGAGAATTACCTACCAAGGAGTTCCCATAAGACTATCAGGTGATTTCTCAAAAGAAACCTACAGGCAAGAAGGGGCTGCAAGGAAGTATTCAAAGTCATGAAAGGCAAAGACCTACATCCAAGATTACTCTATTCAGCAAAGCTATCATTTAGAATGAAAGGACAGAGAAAGTGTTTCCCAGATAAAGTAAAGTTAAAAGAGTTCATTATCGCCCTGGCTGGTGTAGCTCAAGTGGATTGAGCGTGGGCTGGGAACCAGAGGGTCCCGGTTCGATTCCCAGTCAGGACACATGCCTGGGTTGCGCGCCAGGTCCCTGTGAGGGCCATGTGAGAAGCAACCATACATTGCTGTTTCTCTCCCTCTCTTTCTCCCTCCCTTCCCTTCTCTCTAAAAATAAATAAAAATTAAAAAAATCTTTAAAAAAAAAAAAGCTTCCCTTTAAAAAAAAAAAAAAAGAGTTCATTATCACCAAGCCCTTATTATATGTCACCAAGCCCTTATTATATGAAATGTTAAAGGGACTTATCTAAGAAAAAGAAGATCAAAAATACAAACAGTAAAATAACAACAAACTCACAACTATCAACAACTGAACCTAAAAACATAAAACAAAAACAAAAACTAACTAAGCAAATGACTAGAACAGGAACAGATTCACAGAAATAGAGATCACATGGAGGGTTATCAGTGAGGAGGGGGAGAATGGGGGAAAAGGTCCAGGGAGTAACAAACATAAATGGTAGGTACAAAATACACACAAGGTGGTTAAGAACAGTATGAGAAATGGAGAAGCCAAAGAACTTACATGTATGACCCATGGACATGAACTAAGGTGGGGGAATGATGATGATGGGGGGACCAGGGCAGAGAGGAATAAAGGGGAGAAAAGAATGGGACAACTGTAAAAGCATAGTCAATAAAATATATATTTTTTAAAAATATTCTCTCCTTATCTTTAATCTTGGGTAATTCAATTATGATGTACCTTGGTGTGTTCCTTTTAGGGTCTGACTTCTCTGGGATTCTCTGAGCTTCCTGGACTTGTGTGTTTATTTCCCTCACCAGATTGGGAAGTTTTCCTTCATTATTTTTTCAAATAAGTTTTCAATTTCTTGCTCTTCCTCTTCTCCTTCTGGCACCCCTATGATTGAGATATTGGAACATTTAAAGTTGTGCCAGAGGCTCCTAAGCTTCCTCTTTTTTTTAAATTCTTGTTTCTTCATTTTATTCTCATCAAATGTTTATTTCTTCCTTTTGTTCCAAATTGTTGAT
Source organism: Micronycteris hirsuta (assembly GCA_004026765.1). Lineage (NCBI taxonomy): Eukaryota > Metazoa > Chordata > Mammalia > Chiroptera > Phyllostomidae > Micronycteris > Micronycteris hirsuta. The sequence continues at coordinate 8,498 of PVJI01027133.1, forward strand.
TTGAGTCCTGGTTTCCTTCCCTTCACTCTTGGCTCCCTGTATATTTTTCTTTATTTCACTTTGTATAATCTTCACTTCTTCCTTTATTTTGCAGCCATACTCAATCATTTCTGTGAGCATCTTGATTATCAGTATTTTGACTCTGCATCTGATAGGTTAACTACTCTTAGTCACTTAGTTCTTTTTCTGGAGTTTTGATCTGTTCTTTCATTTAGGCCACATTTCTTTGTCTCAGCATTCTTGTTACATTATAACAGATAGAGCCTTAGGTATTCACCAGGGAAGGGCAACCCACTTCACTGCATTGTGGTACTGTATGTGGGTGAGGGGTCAGAGAGGGAACATTGCCCCTTGCTTAGCTCTCAGCCCACTTTCAGTCACTTCTACCACTACCCACAAGTGAATTGCACCCTTCATATGCTGATTCCAGGGTGGGCGGACTTGTGTATGTTCTAGGACTCCATGAGCCCCTCCAACAAACTCTCCTGTGAGACTGGCAGTTTCTCCGACTGCCACACCCATTACAGGTTTTTACAGCCAGAGGTTTTGAGGTTTCTTTTCCCTGTGCTAGATCATTGGGTTGCATGGTCTGTCTCACTCCCCAGTTGTTCCTCCCAGTTTATCTACGTGCAAATTGTAACAGCCCAGTCTGCCAGCTGCCAACTTGCCACACGTCCTCTCTGCCCTGTCTGCCCATCTCTGCACCTCCTATCAGTCTAGATGAATGTTTCCTTTTTAACTCCTTGGTTGTTAGACTTCCATACAGATAAATTTTCTGGCAGTTCTGGTTGTTTTGTGCTTTTAAATTTGTTGTTATCCTTCTTTTGGTTGTGTGAGGAAATGAAGCATATTAACCCATGCCTCTATCTTGGCCAGATGCCAAGGAGAAAGATACCTACAAAGGAGTTTCCATAAGACTATAGTGGATTTCTCAAAAAGAAACCTTGCAGGCAAGAAGGGCCTGGAAAGAAGTATTCAAAGTCATGAAAAGCAAGTACCTACATCCAAGACTACTCTATCCAGCAAAGTTATCATTTAGAATGAAAGGGCAGTTAAAGTGCTTTACAGATAAGGTAAAGTTAAAGGAGTTCATCATCACCAAGCCCTTGCTATATGAAATGTTAAAGGGAATGATCTAAAAAAGAAGACCAAACTTATGGATAGTAAAATGACAATAAACAACTATCGACAAATGACTCCCCCCCCCAAAAAAAAAACTAAGCAAACAGCTAGAACAGGAACAGAATCATGGAAATGGAGATTACATGGAGTGTTGTCAATTTGGGGGGCAGGGAAGGGGGAGAATGGTGGAAAAGGTCCAGGGAATAAGAAACATAAGTAGGTAGGTACAAAATAGACAGGGGAAGTATAGGAAAATGGAGAAGTCAAAGAACTTACATGTATGACCCATGGACATGAACTAAGGGGAGGAATGCTGGAGAGAAGGGAGAGAAGGGAAGAGGGGGATGAAGGGGAGAAAAATATGGAACAAATGTAATAGTATAATCAATAAAATACACTTAAAATCATTTTACAATCATCCCTTTAGACTCTACATATATTACAGGTTGTAAAAAACTAAATGTTCTTGTAAAAGTTCTATATGACTAAAGTTTGTCTTCCATTATGCCTGAATTGTTTGTTCTATGGTTGCTTTCAAAACTAAATCATTTTTTATGATGGTGTGTGGCTCTATAGCCCTTTCATGGCCTGTTCATGATACACTGAGGATTATCAAGAGTGTGATGTTGGTAGAAATATAATGGTTTATTCCCTTCCCCACAAAGAGAGAATTATATTTTTATGAGAACATGGGTAGTAATTACCATTGGTTTGCTGAATTCATATAAAACATATTTTTGTTATGACTTCTGTCTTTTGTGAAGGTGTTGTCCTTTGATTCAAACTGGATAGGCTAGACTTAGCTAGTTAAAGTTGGCATTGAATTCTATACAAAATTACTAGCCCCATAAAGTATCAATGAATGGGATGGTTCTAAGACAAGACAGATCTCTTTCCCCTTTACCCCTCTGTGGAGATGACTGCCATCCCTTTATTTGAAGTATGAAGGATGGCCTTGGTTATTTGTGTGATTCATCATACAAAAAATTGGTTCTTACTGCCCTCTTCACTGTGTCTCTATTATCAGTTGACTTGAAACCTCCACATTTTAGTAATATAATTTCTTCCACCCAGATATACCCTGAAATCACTATGATTATGATTTTTTTTAACCAGGGACATGAAAGTTCTATACACCAAAAAATATAAGACACTGATGAAATTAATAGAAGAACTGAACAACAATAAAGTAACAAAAAAAGAAAGAAATTAATAGAAGACACAAATAAATGGAAAGATGGCCCTTGTTCAGGAATTGGAGGAGTTAACATTGCTAAAATATCCATACCACCTAAAGCCATCTAGAAATTGCAATCCCTATCAATTCCAAGAGCATTTTCCACAGAAATAGAAAAAAATTTTGAAATTTGTACAGTACTATAAAAGATCCAGAATAATCAAAACAATCTTGACCAAAAAAAAAAAAAAAAAAAAAAAAAAAAAAAAAAAAAAAGCTGGAAGCGCCATATTTCTTTATTTCAAACTATGTTACAAAGCTACAATAATCAAAACTGGATGGCACTGACATAGAAACAGACACACAGACTGATGGAACAGACTCAAGAGTCTGGAAATAAACTCACACATATATGGTAAACTAATACAAGGGAGTGTAGAATACTAAATGTAGAAAGGATAGTCTCTTCAATAATTGATGTTGGGAAAACTGGTCAGCACATACAAAAGTTATGAAATGTGACTCTTATCTAATACCACCTATGAAAATAACTTCAAATGGATTAAGAGCTTAAACATAACACCTGAAACCATAACACTCTTAGCAAAGAACATAGGGAAATAGGGAAAAAGCTCCTTAGAATCAGTTCTGGCAATATCTTTTATTTTTATATGACACCCTAAGCACAGGTAACAATAGCAAAAATAAATAAATGGGACAACATCAAACTAAAAGTTTCTGCATAGCAAAAGAAACAATCAAAAAAATGAAAAATGCAATCTGTGGAATGGGAAAAATACTTGAAAAACATATATCTGCTAAGAGGTTAATATTCAAATCATATAAGGAACTCATACAAATCAGAACTGTCAGAAATTGAGTTGAATGGAAGTCTGACAACTATGGAATTAAAGAATCCATCCAGACTGGCAGGAGGGGAACAGATGTGGAATGTGTGGGTCCCACATCCATGTGTGGTTGATTAAAATTCGGTAGGGATATCTCGGGAACAAGGAGTTCTAGCCCCACACCAGGCCCCCCAGCCCAGGATTCCAGTGCCAGGAAAGTAAGTCCCCATAACTTCTGGCTGAAAAAATCAGTGGGGATTGAGTCAGTGGAAGAAAATTCTGGAGTTTCACACAGTTCCTCTTAAAGAGCCCACACACAAATTTACCAGACTCAATACCTCTGAGCTCCAACACCAGGGTAATGGCTTGAAAGGCATCAGTGGTATATGGGGAGGAACTAAAGTGTCTAGCATAAAAGCAAGAGCTGGGAGACAGCTTTCTCCCAGAAATAAAGGTGGGGTAGGTTATTGTCCCTTTTCTGTGCCCTCTCTGAACAGAGCCACAGAGCTGTCAGGTGGGTGCCATATGTGAGACTCCATCAGTCTGTCTCGCACTGTTTGCCCTGCCCTGAATATCACCTGAGACCCCATCCCACCCAAATTACAGGCCTATCCAAGCTGTTAATAGTGACTTTTCCATATGAATGACTGATCTTGGCTCATGCTTCACAACTTCCTAAATCCTCTCAAACAAGTAACAGTCAGCCCCAGAGAGCCTTTAGCCCCCATGCCTCTTTCTAAGTGTCCCCAGGACCAGTGCTAGCAATTGCCTGCCTAGATTCACAGCTTGCCTTCACCTGGGAATCTCCAAACCCAGCACAAGAGGCAGCCATATCAGATTGCTTTATAGCCCAGGCAGGGTGGCCCTGGGAAGAACACAGGTGGGGGCTGACTTTGGGGTGTACCACTTGGAAAATCCCAGGGCCAGTGCACCCAGTAGATAGCTACAGACCACATCAGAACACCACTACCCTGCCCCTGTACAGCTGATCCTCCATAGAGTGTTGATGTTGGTGGTCAGTGGTCACAGCCAGTCCTTGAAGCTCTCTAACCTGGGTAAATCACTTCCACTGACCTGCCAACCACATTCAAGGCTCATCTACAAGAGGAGAGTATACTCAGCCAGCTTGGGCAATAGTGGAGGCTGTGCCACTGGACCCTACAGGACACCTACTACATAAGACCATGACACCAAGAGAGCAAGTCATAGCAGCTCTACCTAATACATAGAAGCAAACACAGGGAAGCTACCAAAATGAGAAGACAAAGAAACATGGCACAAATGAAAGAACAGATCAAAACTCCAGAAAAAGAACTAAACAAAATGGAGATAAGCAATCTAACAGATTGGTGGTTATAAGGATGCTTAAGGAACTTAGTGAGGACTTCAACAGCATAAAAAAGATCCAGTCAGAAATTAAAGATACACTAATTGAAATAAAGGACAATTTACAAGGAAACAACAGTAGATTGAATGAAGCCAAAAATCAAACAAATGATTTGGAACATAAGAAGGAAAAAATACATTAAATTAGAAAAACAAGAAGAAAAGATTCTGGAAGATGGCAGCAAAGTAGGTGGGAGTTGAACCCACTGGCTTGTGCACCCAACTGGCACACGTAGCCAGTCATCTGAAGAACAGAGTGAACGGCTAAATGAATCCCAGCTTATATGAAATTTGGAAGCCAAAGATTGCAGAGGACATTGAAAAATCAGACAGTAAGGAGACTGTATAGGGATGGTAACGTCCCTGGGACCTATGCCAGAACCGCAGCTGCTGCGATCCCCAGCCTGGTGGCAGGGACAGTGGCTGCCACAGGAGCTTTGGAGGAGAGCCAGTTCAGTGATTGTAACTCCACAGGTCCCTCCAATCCCAGATCAGGGAAGCCAGTCCCGCACCTGGAGAGACCTGGATGTTTGAAGTCACTGGGGGGATAAATACGCAGTGGGAGACACACAGGCAGTGTTCCCCCACTGGGACTGTGATTGCCAGCTAGGACCGTACCAGAGAAATTGGGGAGCCAGCTGACACCTGGAGGTGGGAGAAGAGTTGGGTCACAATGGACCCTGACCCAGATAGTCTCAGGACTGGTCAGAGAGTTGGGTTGTGTGAAAAGCCGGGCATTCGTTAAGGACAGTAGGCACAAACAAGGGGGATGTGCTAAAAAAAAAAAAAAAAAAAAAAAAAGACCCTCAGTCACTGTTTAAGGAACTCTTGAGAGGGTGGTGGCCAAGCCAGCAAAGAGGGAGGAGGAGGGACATGATTTGTTCCAAATCAGGGCGCCTCATGGACTGATCAAAGTTGGGCAGCAGGTGCTCAGAGAGGTAGCAGTCCCCCGAGAGACTTAATAGGGAAACTAAACTGCCCAGAAGGAGCTTTGTGCACATGCAGCACCCAGACCAGCAAAGAGAGAGAAGGAATGTGAGTTGCTGCCACTCCTGCACCTCAGAGACTAATCAAAAAGTGGCAAAACAAGGTGGATTAAAAGCACCAGTCTGGTGCACATGGACAGTGGGGGCCACGCAGTGCTCTGAGCACTTGAGCTGTAGACAGGTCACGTGTGAATATTGGAGCCCAGACTGAGCCCCTAAAGCAGAACCACAGGAAAGGGGAAAAAACAGCCCAGCCCCTCTGCCTGCAGCATCCAGGAATATCAGCAGAACCCTCTTGGTGGGTTTAAAATCAGCAAGAGGCTTTTTTTTTTAACCATTTTTGTTCCAAGTGTTAAGACAGTAAGACCTGGAGCTGTGAAAGAATAAAAGACAGACCCAGAGAGAGATCAGAAGGCTAACACAAGCAACTGAGACAAAATTCACTTCGCTGTTTTAGGGTAACTGGAGGCCGTCTGGATTCCTCACCCAGGTTTCTGGGTAGCTAAGGGAAGCGGTGTTACCATAGGCTTGAGGGGCCTGATAATTAGTGTTCTCATAGCCTAGAGACTGGGTCCGATAAACTGTTCCCATACCATGAAGTGGGCTCATGTGTACAGAATTATGTTAAGTTATATAATTTCTGGCATCTTGCCAGCTTTGTTCCCCTCTAGTACTTAAACAGGTAGGGACACCCTGCTGGGAGCGATGATGATAAGAGACATGCAAGGGGACAGGTGCCATGATGGGTGCCACACTAGGGAGCAAGGGCTACAACATGAGACCTGCAGATAGACACACAGCTTGAAGAATGAGTGGCTCACCCACCTGTGAATAAAGGCATGCCAGACATCCCAACGGCTCCATGAACATTTTTCCATCTGCATGAATACCATGAACATGCCTGGCATTGAAGTGTGGCTACAGAGCTATCCTACAGAATTTGCATTTTATTTCTTACTTTTTACTTTAATTTTTTTTGTTATTATTATTTTTGTTGTTATTGTTTTTATTTCTCTTCCTTCCATGTAGTTTTCTTTGTTTTGCTCCTTTGATTTCAAAGTAAACCATCAAACTGGTTTACTTTGTTCTCCCTTTCATATTGCATTTTAATTTCTTCTCCTTCACTTCACTCATATTCCTATAACACACCATTCTTGGTTTTTTACATTTTATTCTTTTTATTCAGATCATATATTTCCTTCCATATTATTGTTCTTTCCATTCTCACACAGTACCCTTCCCTGGTCTTGGTCCATTTCACTATCTTCCTGAGCTTTGTTACTGTTGTGGTTAACTTCATTCTTTTACACACTATGCCAAGTTCCTATCCCTTACTCTTACTATATCTCACCATCTAACCTAGCATAAGCACTCTGCTTTCTGGAGTCAGTTCACATTCTTCTTCCACTCTAACAAGAGTCTTATCCCTTTTTCACCTTTAAAAAAAAAAGTGGCTAGAAATATCCTGGTTATTGCTATTCTTCTCCAAAGGATCTGCTATCTGTTCTTCACTTGTTGGTACTTTAAATCCCACAGAACACTCCACAGCTCTCATAATCCACTCTGCTTTCTCCCTGCCCCAAATCACAGACAAGATAAGGTGAGAGTTGTGAATACTAGTAAAGCAGCTCGAGGAGAGAACCCACCAATGTAGGAACCATCAACAGGTAAAACCCAACTACAACAGGAAAGCCCACTCAAACAGAAAAAAAAAGGCAACCCTAGAGCATCCAGACAAGGATATCAAAGAGCCCAAACCACTGAGTCCCATAGAACTCCTACCATAGAACTTCACCCTACAAAGACAGCTAGCACAGCAGAGTATCAGGAATCACAGAAACAAACAAAGAGAGTTACCTAAAATGGGAGACAAAGAAAGAACCTGCAATCAAAGGGAATGTAAGACTCCCCACTAAAGGAACTATATGAAATGGAGGCAAGCAAACTATCAGATATAGATTTCAAAAGTATGGTTAAAAGGAAGTTCAAGGAACTCACAGACAACTACAAAGAACTTAGAGAGAAAAAAACAGTATGAAAAAGGAAGTTGAAACTATAAACAAGAACTAGGAAGAAATGAATAATACAATTTCTGAAATAAAAAACACACTTGAAGGAATTACAAGCAGGCTGGATGAAGCAGAGGACCGAATTAGAGACTGGAAGACAAAGTAGAAACAAACACCCAGGCAGAGCAGCTGCATGAAAATACTCAAAAAATATGAAGACAGCTTTAGGGAACTGCAAGACAACATGAAATGCAACAACATTCCAATTGTAATAATACCAGAAACAGAATAAAAGAAGCAAGGGATAGAAACCCTATTTGAAAAAGTAATGACAGAAAACTTTCTGAACTTAGAGAGGGGTAAAACCACACAAGTTCAGGAAGCACAGAAGGTCCCAATCAAGATGAACCCAAAGAGACCTACTCCAAGACACATCATAATTAAAATGTCATAATTAAAAGAGAAAATCTTAAAAACAGCAAAGAAGAAACAAGAAGTAACATACAAATGGGCTCCAATAATCCTAGCAGCTGACTTCTCCACAAAAACACTGCAAACCTCAAGCCATGAGAGAATACCAAGAAATCTTCCAAGTAATGAAAAGCAAAGGCCTGCAACCAAGACTATTCTACCCAGCAAGGCTATCAATAAAAATGGAAGGTGAAAATAAGGAGTTTCCCAGACAAAAGAAGGCTGAAAGAATATACCTCCACCAAACCAGCACCGCAAGATATGCTAAAGGGACTGCTATAAGAAGAGGAAGAGACTTCCAGCAGGATGGTGGCATAGGTGAACACACCATGCCTCCTCGCACAGCCAAACAAGGAAAAAATCATCAATTTACCTAAACAAAAAGAGCCAGATCTGACAGAAAATCAAATTGAGAGGAAGTCTGACAACCAAGGAGTTCAAGAAGATACATTCATCCAGTCTGGTGAGCCAGGAGGAGCAGGGCAGAGGGAGAGCGCTCGGTGACTCCACGGTGAGCTGGTGAGCAGACGGCAGGACCGCAATTGGAGGGGCAGTTCCCGCATGGCTGCAGCACACCAAGACAGGGGTGCCTGACCAAAGTGGCCACCACCCGGCTCATCCGGACCCAGTGGAGCCGAGACTGGTGGACCCGGCAGGTCTGTATTTGCGTACAGACAAACCGGGGAAAAAAAGCAGGGCACAATCCATTGGCGCAGATTGAGAGTACCTGTGGGGGTGGAGTCGGTGGCAGGAGGAACTCCCGGCCTCACAGGAGAGTTCGTTGGGGAGACCCACGGGGGATTGGAGCTGTGCGGCCAGTCCACTGACCCAGGAGTGACCCCCGGAGTCAACGCAGAGGGGCTCAAATTGCTTGCGGGAGGCGGTGTGGGTGCGGAGAGCGGAGCAGGCGCCATTGTGCTCTCAGGTCCCGCCCCCACAGGCTACGTCACAACACAAAAAACGTGAGTTTCCCCGCCCAGATGAACCCCAAGGCTCCGCCCCCCTTACAGTAACAGGTGCACCAAGGGAAAAAAAATGGCCCAAAGAAAGGAACAGATCAAAGCTCCTGAACTAACCGACCAAGAGTTAGACAACCTATCACATGCAAAGTTTAAAACACTGGTAATCAGGATGCTCACAGAATTTGACAAAAAATTATCGCAATTACTTGAACAAATGAGGAGAGATCTGCAGGGAACCAATAGGGATAAGAAGGAAACTGGGACTCAAATCAACAGAGTGGACCAGCAGAAAGAAAAAATCATCCAACCAGAAAACAATGAAGAAACAAGAATTCAAAAAATAGAGGAGTGGCTCAGAAACCTTCAGGACATCTGTAAATGGCCTAACATATGGATCATAGGGCTGCCAGAAGGAGAAGAAGAAATCCAAGGAATTGAAAACTGATTTGAACACATAATGATGGAGAATTTCCCAAAGCTGGCGAAGGAAATAGACTTTCGGGAAGTTCAGGAAGCTCAGAGAGTCCCAAAGAAGTTGGACCAAAAGAGGAACACACCAAGACACATCATAATTACATTACCCAAGATTAAAAATAAGGAAAGGATCCTAGAAGCAGCAAGAGAAAAGGAGACAGTTACCTACAAAGGAATTCCCATAAGACTGTCAGCTGATTTCTCAAAAGAGACTTTACAGGCAAGAAGGGGCTGGAGAGAAGTATTCCAAGTCATGAAAGGCAAGGACCTACATCCAAGAATACTCTATCCAGCAAAGCTA
>PVJI01027134.1:0-18198 GCA_004026765.1 Micronycteris hirsuta
AAGTAGCATAAATGGGAGGTAGACAACAGACAGGGGGAGGTTAGAATAGTATAGGAAGAGCAGGAGCAGAAGGACTTATGTGTATGACCTATGGACAAAACTAAAGGGTGGGGAAAGGGGGGTAAGGGGGTGGGGGAAAGACGGGGGGAAGTGGGGCAACTGTAACAGCATAATCAATAAAATATAGTTAAAAAAAAAGAAGTGGTAGAGTTATGGCTACATTTTCAAATTCAAATAAGATTTGCTTTGGATTTGATGTGGGAGGGAAGAACAAAAGAGGAATCAAGGAGTAAGTCTTTTAGACTGAGCAACTAGAAGATTTGCCATGCCCACCATATCTGATCAGTCATCAGGTTCTGCGGATTCTACTTGGTCTCTCACATACATCCCTTCCTTGTATCTTGCTGCCTCCACATGCATGGCAGGTCTTTCTCTCATGTCTGCACTGCCTTTAACACAGCCCTCCAATTAGTCTGTTTCTTTATCTTCTCCCTTCTTCAGTCCTTCTTACATACCATTCTGAAATTAATCTTCCTTAAATATCACTATATCATACCCTCAGCATTCTACCTCTGTAAAGACATACCTCCTGCCATGCCTTTACTTCCAATGCCTATGAAATAGCAATTCAGTTTCTTTCAAATCCCAGATCAGATTGTGTACCCTTTTAGAGGTCTTTGACCACTGAACTCCTACTGATTTTTCCCTTCCCTTAACTCCTGTTACAGTTTAATAACTGTACCATTTCTGTGGCATTTACTATAATCAACAGCAGTATTTTGGAAGCCTCACACATACCCCTAACTTGGCCATGACCAAGTGTATGTTTTTTCTAAGTAGATTTACATAGAAACCCCACTTTAACCTGTATTCATCAGAGTGCACTATATATAGGGGCTAAAACAATAAATGAATGTCTCCATGGTTTGAATTAGAAAATGCAAAATAAAATGGGATAAGTATTAATAAAGGCTACTTATCACACTGGGATTAGTATTTTTCCTATCTAAAAATTAGCTTAATCACACTTCCAAATGAATGACCCTCTGATTTTATTGTGAATTATTAAAAATATTTGAACAAAGTAGAAATAAAGAGCAACGCACCTCATATACAGTTAAAGAAACTATCAGTAAGAGCACTGTATAAAATAGATTCAAGGTAAAGAAAAACCATTTTAAGGAAAAATACTTAAGAGGGGACACAAAACAACCATTGGTTCAACCACTTAAAAAATTAGTGCTTCTGATATAATCCAAATATAACTGATTAGGAAATTCCTTCCTTAAAGTTAGCCTATGTTATTTCTCAAAGTAAATTCAATTATCAAATAGATATACCTTATTCAAATATTGTGCTATATAACCTCTTCCGCAACCGACATCCAAAGCAAGGGGAAAATCTCTAAAAAACAAACACAGAAGTTACGTTTTGTCTGGAACAATACAGTCTATAAAATAATTATTAAGATCTCGTTTTTCATATAATTTACTAACAACTAATTTGAAAGTGAATGCAACTTTGAAAAAGTTCTATCATCTCTCTTTTCCGCCTTCCAAGTTGTATGTACCAGAAAACATACCAGACAGAGAAAGTCTCTCTGGTCTAGCCATTCACAGGAACTCAGTCAACTGGCTTTCCGTATGGTTGTTCCAGGACATGGATTCAAGAACAGATTTAAGGGGGTATTTTAATTTGATAATACATCCAGATGAAGAAAGAAAAGAAGTTAACATAAAATATTCCACCTATCAGGAATGTATTAATTATTACTACTTCTCAAATTTGCTGAGGCAGCAGATGACTTAGACATCGTCATGTAAAATACCATGAAGTATCACATATTAAACTAAAAACAAAACACCAAGTAAATAATAGCTTACTTTTATTGCAATCTTATCAAGTTTAGCAGTATGCTAAGTGTTTAGAGTTAAGTAAGTCAACACAAGGTCACTCAACTAAAAAGCAGCGACTGGAATTTGAACTCAGTCAGTTTGAATCCTGAACCAGAACCATTATCCCCTATGCTATGCTGTCTCCTCTAAATACACCGTGTCATACTAAATCAGTACACACATCTAGTTATAAACCATACATTTATGAAAAATTTTTGGCAAGAAAACTTACAATTTTATGCACTAGTAACACTTTTCCTATTGGAACCAAAAAAGTCCCTTCTCAGGTTTTTAAAAACCTATTTCAAAAATACAGAACACCAATGAGACAGGCGATACAATAGGAATGAGGAAGTCCTGAGACACTGCAGCTGTAGTCAGTCACTCAGCATCCTGATTTCTGAGAATCACCTTGTGACACTTGGCAAGGAGCCACACTGGCACACCAGAGCTTCAGTTGATGGCTATGTGCCTTGTCATCCTAAATTAGCATTGCAGTCTCCACCCCCACCCAGCCACAGCCCCCATGTGGGCAATCAAGGAGAATTATGGGACCCAATAAAGCCTGCACCCTTTGGGCAGAAGGGGGCCATTCTCTGATCAGGGGTGGCCTGCTCTCATATCTTAGGAAGTGTACTTTTCTTTATAAATCTCGGTTGCTTCTCTTCTTGCTTCACTTAACTCTGTGCAGTCTGTTCAATTCTTTGTTCGCAACCACCAAGAGCCTGGACCCCGTCTCCATCTGCAATACCAGTACACAACTGGAGTACCACTGGTAAGAAAGAACCATTTATTTACCTGACACCACTTATCTTAATTGTGAATACAGGTGGTGTGGCACTGTAAAGTACACAGACTTTGCAATCAGACTGACTTGAATTAGAATTCTGGGCCTGCAATTTACTGGCACTGTGACCAGAGACAAGTGATTTAATTTGCTGTACCTCAGTTTCCCCAACCACAAAACGTAAAAGTTATCATCTCCCTCAGAGTTGGTGTGAAAATTTTAGGAAATAGTGTATGTAAGGTATTTAGCCCAGTACAAATGCTCAACAAAAGTTATTCCGAGTTATTATGATCATTGATTAAAGCAGTATTAAGTGAGCCTCAGATAATACAAATAAGACATTTAATAATCTGTGGGGTTAGTTTTTAAAAATCATCATAAGATCAGTACTGCAATATAAACTACTCTTTCTAATAATAGAACATTAGTGACAAGGACATTTAGACTGGTATTTTAAATAATTTAATTCCAAAGAGTTACTATTAGTTTAAGACATGCTTTTGGCCATAATCACAGTTTTCTCCACAGACCATGCTTTGTTCAGTAGTATGACATAAAAAAAATTGTAGAATTCAAACTGATTTGGAAAATTTGTTCTATTTATTAGATCACAATGGCCTAAAATCCAGGCAAGTAAGTGAATACAGTATAGAGAATTAGCTATTTATATCTTTAAAATAATGGAAATAATGAAACAGATGAAATGGGGGTGATTATTTGCAACAATGAAGCTTTTTGTTCTAACTTTATGAAATTAAATCATCCCAACACTTTTAAGTAGCAAGGATGTATCTAAAATATGACTGAAAGAGTCTGTGACTTTACAAAATTCCCTTTTTTTAAACAAATGTAATAAAGTCATCCCTTATTGGTCTAATTTAATGGATGTCTTTTTCAAAAAAAGCAAAAAAGTGATTTACTAACATCACAGAGCAATTCTACACAAAGCTATTATTTAACTGTGGTTCTCACCATGTACTTATAAATTTGAATCTGTAAAGTTTTCCTTAAGCCTAATATAGAGCAATAAATCCATTAAGGTTTTAATAATTACTTGAAGAAAGTGTTCTTTTCTCAAAGCTGCCTTTATATAATTATCATAGAACACTTACTGCCATTAAGAATACTTAAGATAAAATGGGCAAAGTCTCTTACAGCCTGATTGGGAAACAAATCTAGGTAAACAGACTCTCCTTTGCTTAGATGGTCAAAAATTCTGTTACTAATTTTAGTTAAACTTTGAAAGCCAGGTTTAGTAAATATTAAAAATTCACATGCAGGCAATTCTTTATCTCCATTTTTGGAGCTATCTTCTTATTACTGGCTTTTGGCTAAATCAAGTGGATCAAGTCACTCAGGTTTGGAGGGAAGCTAAGCATGTGCTTCCATTCATTCTTTCTGTAGACAACAGTGAAGAACACTTGCTCTTCCAGACCTGAAGACAAGAGACTTATAGAGGGATTAAAATCACTAACCCTGGTAATAAATTCATCCAGATTCTGTCATTCCAGATATCAAACTCTCATCATCTAATTTCTCCAGTCTCCAAAGTTGATTGTATTTTGAAGTTATGTATTTATCATCACCTACCTGGCTATATCATATACACGGTCTGCAATTCGACTGCCAACCTAAAGGATTGTAAGAGACAATGATGTACACAAATTAAGATGAGTAGGTTTAACAGAGAAGTAATACTCTTTTTCCAGTATTCAACAACCTATAGGTTATTTATGTTTCAACATATTTGTAAGTACTTCCCTTTATCCCCTTTTCAAAGTGACCACAGTAATTTTCTTTTCAAATTCTAAATAGGAACATATGAAATTAAAATATCCCAGGAAAAAAATTGCAGCAAATTACTTCAGAAGTCAATTTAAAGGAAGTCAAAACCAGACATATTCTATATATCTCCATTCTCTCTGTATGTATGTATATATGTATGTATGTATGTATGTGTAAGTATGTATATGTGGCCTTTACATTCCATGTGCTATAAGAGCACAAGGATGAAAATCGATAGGAACATCACAGGCACATTATTGCCCACAAATACTAGCATGAAGTATATAAAAGTAAAAAATGATTTAATTAGCTGGGGTTTATTACGGATCAATGTTTAAACTAAGTGTTTAATCACTTAAAAACTCTATTGATGACTATTTATAAATTTTGTGGAATTCCTAAATGAGTGAACAACTTTTACATGCAGTATTTGTCAATTAGAAAAAGTCAGCCAAATCGGAAGAAACTGCACTTCCCATCCCCTCCCCAATCCCACCTTAATTTAAAAGAGGTCATAAGGTAGGTGCCTCTTTTTGCTGGGCCAGCTTCATCTGGCAGGAATAGATGTGGGAGCCTAGTATTCCCCCCATTCTACTCATTCCCTCAGAAACACCCCGGAGTTTCTAGTAGGACCTGAAAGTTCAGGACATATGTGTTTCTGCTTTGTGGGATGGAGAGGGAGGGAGGAGGTATAGCAGAAATCTTTTCCCAGAGTCCATTTTGTATACCATGCTTAATATTATAAAAAGAACTCTCAGTCTGCTTGTAGACATTAAAAAAAAAAACAAAACTCTCATATACTTTACTTCTGGTCTGCATACTGGCCACGCTGCAAACTGTAATCCAGGATTACAGGTGCCAAGAACGCTAAGAACGGAGTTGATCATCTGATAAAGCCAGGGCTTGCACAGAGCTCTGCCCAAAGTAGAAGCTCAGTAAGTGTTTGTTGCATTGGCTTGATCTTCTTCAACTTGACTCCACCTCTGAAAAAACAATTACTTAGGCCTGAATACAGTACTGCCTGTCCAAAGAGTAGAAACCCTCATTCTCTAGTCCACCTGGGCAGAGAGAAGAAGGGGTCTCGAAATCACACAGACAAACCAGAGATCTTAATGTATCTTAATTTTATCTTCCTAAAAGAAAAACCAGATTCTATTACTACACTGCTTAAAACCATTCAACAGTCTCACATTCCTCTACAGGAGTGTTGGCCAATATAAAAACAGTAAGAGCCACAGGTGCAATTTTTCTGGTAGTCACTTTACATTAAAAGGGAACAGGAAAAATTCACTTTAACATATTCATTTAACCCAATATATCAAAAATATAATTTCATCGTGTAATCAATAAGAAAGTGATTAGTGAAATACTTTCCATCCTTTTTTCACACTAAGTTACTGAAATCCAGTGCATTTTACACTCGCAGCACATCTCAATTGAACTAGCCACATCTGAAATGCTCTACAGCCACACGTGGACAGAGATTACCACATTGAATGGGCAGCTGAGATAAAGAAGAAAATCCAAAATTCTTACCGCTTAGGGCTCTAATAACCTGGGCCCACCCTGACCTCCGCTCCCCCTTTCACTATAGACCTCAACAGGGCCCTTTCGGCCCCAGAGGCTCTGCAGGTATCTTTGCCTTTGCCTATAAGGCTTTCCTCCCCAGAGCCCAGATGTCAGCGTGGCTAATGCCTCATCAAATCGCCTGCCTGAGCGGCCTCCCTGACCATTGCAATCACTACTATCACTTCACTTTATTATCTCCACTAACTTCTTTAGCCGAAACCACATTTTCTTGTTCACTGTCTGTCTCACCTCCCACAAGAATGAAACCTCAAGAAGGCAACGATCTACTTTGCCCTGGACAAAGGAAGGTAAGAAGGTAGGAAGGAAGGAAAGAAGGGACGGAGAGAATGAATGGCACCTTACAAATATCCGAGACTCTTCGTGATCAGAAAAGAAGGGCGCTTCTCAAGGACACACCGCGAGGTGAAGTCCGTGGGGGCCTGGCCCGAGCCCCGACGCGGAGACTCGTCGTCACCCTTCTCCGCTGCCCCGCGGACTCACCTCCTCCTTCACATAGTCAAACTTCATAGGGTCGGGCTGCCGGGCCGCCCAGTTCTTCTGCTTCCTCTTCAAATCCCGGTCGAAGATATTTAGGGCTCTGGGCGAGG
This sequence comes from Micronycteris hirsuta, assembly GCA_004026765.1. NCBI lineage: Eukaryota > Metazoa > Chordata > Mammalia > Chiroptera > Phyllostomidae > Micronycteris > Micronycteris hirsuta. Next base: position 6,645 of record PVJI01027134.1, read on the forward strand.
TGCTGCCCGGCGAAGAGACGCCAGAGGCAACCTTTCTGAATCCAAGGTTCTTCCCCAGGAACCTCGCCTCCAGAGGTCCGCGCCACTCGACCCAGAGCCGGCCCAGCCGCATCTTTTCGGAGGACGCCTCTTGATGGCGTGCCTACCGTGCGCATGCGCCGCCGCAGCTTCGGCGTCTACTTCGGAGTTCTTCGGCGAGAGAAAAAGGAAGTAGTTTGGCCTATTTCGCTTGCCATTGCGGCGGAGCGTCACGCGGAGGGTTGTGGGTGCCGCCCCACGTGATACTCGGAGAAGGCTCCAAAGAGGTGAGGGGTGTGGGGCTCAACAGGGGATGTGAAGGGGGCAGAACCAGTTTCTGACAAGAATTATGAGGGTTGCACATTCCCTCCTTGCCTTTACTGGACTCATTGTTCGGCCCTTATTGACTCTCATTAGGGTCTTTTCCTTGGACCTCAGTTCTATAGCAGCGTCTTGAGGTTTGGGGGTTAGGGTGACCCTCATTCCGGGCCACCCTGACTTTCCCCACGTTAGAGGGTGGGTAACTGGGGAGGGTGGACTGAGAAAATGAGGGCGGGCGCCGGTGGTGAGGTCAGGTCGCCTTCCAGTCTCTGAATAGCTGACTTTTGATAAGTACTTTCCTTCTAAACGTGTGTGTGTGTTGCCTCTGGTAGTTGGATGAGATGGTACCTACCTCGTAAGGCTGTTCGGAGCGTTAAATGCTTTAACTCATCTAAAACTCTTGGAACACTACCTGACACCCCATGATTAATACTTTTTGATGTGCAAGTGGTTTATTTAAACCTTTGATATTTATTGGTGTTTAAAATTGTTTTCAATTTTTAAGAAAAACAGTACAGGCTTATCGTCGAGCCTTGCTTTTGAAACAAAGTGCCACTACCTTGTTTGATTAGTTATTTTTTGCTCCTAATAATCGGCGACTTTTGAGTTTTTCTAAAAATCGTGTCTAGAGATACTGAACTATTAAGTGACTATTTTCAAGAAACAGTACTAATTGTATACACACATTCCAGTATGTTTGGGGGTGGGAATCAGCCCATTTGAACCTTGGTCATTTCTAGAATAATAAGTTATATAAAGATGTAATACTAACTAGAGTGAGACTTCATCTGCTTCTTGGAGGATGGTTGGATCTGAAAAGAGAAGCTTGTGAGCTACATCTGACTTGATTTTGGTCTGTTTTGTTATGAGACTAGTCTTTTTTAATTAAAGGCTGTTTGAAGTAGCATGAGGTAAGAAATAACAGAGTAGGACCAAATTGTGAAGGAAAAAATGAGACCAGTTGAGGCTTGGGGATTCTTTTTTTTTTTAAAGATTTTTATTTTTTATTTATTTTTAGAGAGAGGGGAAGGGAGGGAGAAAGAGAGGGAGAGAAACAGCAATGTATGGTTGCCTCCCACATGGCCCTCACGGGGACCTGGCCCGCAACCCAGGCATGTGCCCTGACTGGGAATCCAATCGGGAGTGCTTGGTTTCCAGCCCGCGCTCAATCCACTGAGCTACACCAGCCAGGGCGAGGCTTGGGGATTCTTAATTACATTAGCTTTTAACTTGTGATGCATACAGGTATACAAGTAGAAATACAGAAACTGAGTGCAGTTGGCTAGTAAGCATTATCCCTGGAATTCTGCTTGTTTTTGCCTTAAATTTATTTCTTTGAATGCTCTGTAACCGAAAGGAGATACTCTGATTGTTTTTGGTTTTCTGCATATTACTCAGAATAAGTTTCTAAGTGAAATTAGACTTGTTACCTTTATTTGCATTTAACTTAAGCTATATTGTGAATTAATATTTTTCCCAAAGTATCTTATTTAATTATATTACTACCTCTTCATTATTGTAACATTTGTTTTATTTTTCAGTATTTGGTTTCTTCAAGTATTTGTCCAGTCAGACATTTAAAAATGGCATTTAAACAAGAAATAATGAGTGACCAGCGGTTTAAGCGGGTTACAAAGGACCCAAGATTTTGGGAAATGCCAGAAAAGGATCGAAAAGTCAAAATTGACAAGAGATTTCGAGCAATGTTCCATGACAAAAAGTTCAAGCTGAATTATGCTGTGGATAAAAGAGGACGCCCAATCAACCACAGCACCACAGAGGACTTGAAACGTTTTTACGACCTTTCAGATTCTGATTCAGATCTCTCTGATGAAGATAACAAAGTTTCGAACCAGAAGGAAATAAAGAAGAAAAAAAACCAGAAAAATGAAGTAAAGTCAAAAAATCTAGTTGACAAAAAGAAAGAAACCAAGAGAATTAATCAAAAGGATTCTGGAAATAAAAACAATTTAGATGACTCGGACATGATTCAGAAAATGAAAATTTCCTGCAAATCAAAGAAGGTAGATTCAAAAATAAGTCCCAAGAAAGATAGTGAAGAATTTGTAACAAAAAGTACAAAACAGAAAAAAAATAATGTTCAACATAATACAGACTTGTGTCCCAAAGAAAGAGTAAAGACAGTAGACTCAGGCACTTCTGAAATTGTGAAATCTCCCAAGATCAAGTATTCTGAGACAAGAAGAGAAATGCAGTCAGGTTTGTTGGGAAAAAAATTAAGGATTCCTTGGTATTTATTTATTCTGATTTTTTAAAAATGTAAACATATAATAAGTATTTTTATATTGTATGGATTACCAAGTGCTTATTTAGAAGTATAAAAGAAAATATATAATCACTATTAATTTTTGATTTGGAGCTATAATATCTAGAAGAGATACAAAAATTTGAGTCTTGAGGTTAGTAAATTTGGTTTGTGATGGGCACTATTGAAAGGTGTATTCTCTAATACAGTGTTAAATATTCTTATCAGTTGAAAAGAGTTGTACCTGAAAAAGGTAATAGAGTTAGGTACTCATTCATTACTTCATTCATCTACTTTTGGTGACTAGTATTTGCCAGACAGAACATGAGTAAGACATGGTTCCCCTCTCAGGGCTACTGTTAGCACACATAATGCCTGTGAAAATTAAAGGTATGCCTTTTCTGAACACACAGAACTTACAGTTTGGTGAGGAGAGCATTTTTAATTGAATAACAGGTTCTTTTTTCTTGAGCAGATGCTTAGCCTTCCTTCGTGGTGTGTGGCTTGGTGAGTGGAGTTAGTCTTGGTTTTAGCCTATCTTACCCCTTTGCAGATCCTCTTTTGCAAAAAAACAGCTTGGTAAACTATTCAGGGGCTCTGTTGAAAGCAACACTTCCAGTCACTCCAGTAAATTCAGTTTTAAAAAAGAGCACCGTCCAATAGAAATACATAATTTTGAATTTCACATTAAAAAGTAAAAAGATGCGGGTGAAATTAATTTTATTAACATGTATTTAACCCAGTATATCAAAAATTATTTCAATGTGTAATATTAAAAATTAATGAGATGTTCTTAACACTTCTTTTTCATACTGATCTTAAGTTAGATGAGCCACATTTGAGGTGCTCAGTTGCCATATGTGGCTGCTAGCTACCATATTGGACAGCACAGATCTAAGGCAGAAGAGATTAGAACCATAATATGAAACAGAATAATTATAAGATCCCTAAAATATGTTCAGCAGAGGACTATGAGAATTCTGAAGAGGTTATTCAAGATACAGTAATCAGAAAAGTTCATAGATGAAGTGTTATTTTGGTAAGGGTTTAGAAAAATTAAATTTGAAGACAAAAATTTGTGGAGTTTTCTACATGGAAAACTTTCTGAGCAAAGATATGGTTAGGCATGTTCGGAAGAGATCAGTATCTCCATTCGATTAGATAATAAGGTGTCTGAAGGGGGTGAGTAGATGATACAGCTAGAAATGGCTGTTTGGAACTAGTAAGAAATTTGATTCTAGTTCATATTTGCATGTTTACTAATCTTATTAAAATGTTGTGGTACCTCTAGCAGCAGAACATTTTGAGTTTAGTTGTTGCGATCATTGATGTTGTAAATGAAAATTGATGATATTCAGATAAGTCAGACAAAGACTGATTTTGATTAAGAACCAAAGGAGGGTAGGCATCAAGAAAAGGCAGAGAGAAGTCTTTATTGGCTGAGATCAATTTAGGAAGGTAGGACGTATTGGGCAGTGGAAAGAGTTCTCTATAGCAGAGATTAGGGGGTCAGAGACGGAATCACATTCAATTTATAGTGGAACCAAGCTGCTAACAGGTATGAGGAAAAGGGATAGGAGTGTGATTACTGAAATTGGAGAATAAGATCAAAATGAGGAGAATAGCAAGGCTGGTTTGAGTTTGAGGTAAATTAGTCTAGCAGCCTTTAAATTTCACTAAATTTAGGGCACTAGGTTAATATAACCATGTGATATTTGGATTGATTTTACAGAATGTTTTTACATATCGATATTAAATTTTCTCAGTAGCCACGAAATTAATATATATTAATCAGAAAAGAGGGCTAAAATGATTTATGTGAGGATACACAGAGCTGAGTCTGCAACTCAAGTCTTCGAATCTTTCTACCCCACCACATTGCTTGCTGTAGTTTAGAAAAGGCATTATCTATAAGTAAAAATGAAGGGACTCCATGTATGACCTTCTTTCAATCATTATTGATTCTTCAGTTGTCATTCAAGCAACTACTATATGCCAGGATTTTTTTTAAATAACTTTTAAGTAAAGGTGATGTGAGGAGTTGCAGTGTAGTATTGTATGTCATTTTAAAATATCCATGCCTAGCACTTGCACCCCTAAGAATTTATTTAAAGCAAGTAATTGGATATGTGTGCAAAGAATATACATTGTAGCATTGTTTTTACATTTTAAAAAATTGTAACATAAATCATTAGGGGATTGATTAAGTTATAGTATATCCAAACATGACCGTGATATATGCAGTTTTCAAAATGGTACAAGATAGCATAAATTGTATGACCAGCTACTTAAAAATAAATCAGTGGATATATCATAGAAAACAAATTTAGGGAGTTGTCTACCAAAATAACTATCCAGTTATCCTGAATGAAAAATTGCTAGTCATCTTTTCTTTCTTTAACTATATTTTCTTTAATTTTTTTTGGAATGAGCATTTATTACTTTTATAATTAGTTGGAAAATGATAAAGCATGTTTTTTTCAAGTAGCTGGATAAGTAGTAGTGTTTACAATCTAGACTACTAGAGCAGTACCATTAAGCATAAAGGTAATCCCACATCAGCTAGCATAAGGCTTTGTACGTGGTGGGCTCTGAGGAAAAACTTAGTGAATACTCTGAATGTATTTGATATTGTCAAAAATACTGAAATACTAGATCTCTCTAAATCTTCCATGTATCACACCCAATGTTGGATAAGTAGTACCACTGTCATGTGAAAAGATGTCATATGTGAGGTGGTACTCAAAAAAATATATATATATATATTTTTTAAAGATTTTACTTATTTATTTTCAGAGAGAGGAGAAGGGAGGGAGAAAGAGCAATGTACGGTTGCCTCTCACACGGCCCTCACCGGGGACCTGGCCTGCAACCCAGGCATGTGCCCCGACTGGGAATCGAACTGGGACCCTCTGCTTCCCAGCCCGCGCTCAATCCACTGAGCCACACCAGCCGGGCTCAAAAATATTTTTATGTTAATAGTCACATATTTATATCAGCATCTTAAAAAATTATAAACCCTATATTTGTGATTTCAGAGATATTATTTAGAACAAAGGTAATATTTAAAATATTCAATTTAATGAAAAATATGGTGATATGAAACTAATGCTTGAGAAATATTGAAATAATAGAGCTAGGTCCACAAGGTGTTACTTCTGAGCATATTGATTAAAAGTGAATTCTGTAACATTCTTTAACTATTATGGTAGTGTTTTTCCAATCCCATGTACAGAACTTACGATAATGCCTGTTTTTTTTTTTTTTTTTTTGGCTTTTTTTACATCTACTGGCTAGTTATATTTTATTACTCCCACTCTCTTGTTCTAAAAGCCATTTCCTACTTTTCCTCTTAAAGAAAACAACCCTTTCCATTTAGTTTTCGGTCATATGTCTTCTTTGTGAAGCCTTCCTTATTATAAGTACCTCTCTGCAGGCAAATTTAGGTGTGTCTCTCTGTGGTGCTTTAGAATATAGCTTCATAAATTAGCAAATGATTTCTTTTTGTTTATGCACTCATCATCAGGAGCATGGAATCATATTACAAATCATCTCCCTTTTCCCTTGCTCAATACTTTGTACATAGTAGATACTCAATAATAAATATTTGGTCAATGAATGACTATTACAAAGTGATAGGACCAAGAGAAAAACTAAGTTCCAATTTCATTCCTAGTCTTAAACTAAGTTCCAACTTAAAGATGAATAAAACATATAAGATATATCTATATTATACATACATACAGTAGACAGAAGCATATGATTTTAGAAATAGAAAATGAGTCCTTTTAGAATTGTAAAAGCTAAAAATATCTAAGTGAAATCATCATTTACTCTTCACACATTGCTAAGTATAAGTTAGTTACAAAGTTCAAGATTTAGCAGAAAAGTTAAAATTAGTATATTACTCTCTTCATAAATGATATCATTCACATCACAACTTATAACAACACATGAATGAGTCAAAAATTTTATCTCTCGGACTTCTCGGAGCTATAGACTCTACAGCCAACAGTCTTCTTGCCATGTCTTAGATGGCTCAAAGGCACTTCCAGTTCAACATATCCAAAGCTGAACTGATGATCTGCCTCTACCAGACAAAAAAATTGGCTCTTTCCCAGCATTGGCCCACTCTAAGCCTTGGTCACTGACTACTGTTTGTTTTACTTCATGACTCTGAAAGTCAGAAGTGGTTCCATTCTCTTCTCTACATTTCTACTGCCACCAGTTTGGTGCTATCTTCATTTCTTTCCATAAGTACATACTGCACTTTTCTCTATTCACATCCACTCTTGACTCCCTCCAGTCAGTTTTCTACAGCATAGTCAAGGTGATCTTCTCAATAGGCAAATCAGGTGCCTTTCTTTTTGAAAACAGCGGTGGCTTCTCATTACTTTTATGAGAAAGTCTAAACCTACATGGTTTTTGGACAGTGTAACTCTTCAGTTTAGTTTCTTACTTGACTCCTGGCTCCTGAGATCTAGACATGTGTCCAGATTTTTTTCTATTAGTGGATCTTTTCATATGCTTTTCTGGCTGTTTGGAACATTTCTCTAATCTGTTTGTTAAACCTTTTTTACTTAATTCTTCATCCTTCAAGTAGCAACTTACAGCGTTAGATAACATTCCTACTTTGTACCTACCCTAGTTCTAATTATATGTTTTAAATGTGTATTGATATGATTGCTTTTATTTGGTCAGTATCTCTCCATCTATCCGCTTTACTCACCTGGAGGTTCATTGAGGGCACTGATTGCTTTTCTTTTACCAATGATTGTATATTGAGCACCTAGCACCCAGCAAGCACTCCATAAATATTGAATGAATGTGTGAACCTACTATATCACCTGGTCTATTAAATAACTTGGCTAGGCATGAATTATGCTCAATTTATATTTTCCTTTTGCCTCTTTTCTAGAAATTATACTTTTACTGGATTTTAGTTTAATTCAGTGTTTATATAGTCTCTTAATTTCTCCTTTGTTTACCTATTTGCAGTTGTTCCACTCATTGTGGCAAGGCACAGTGATGGTTATGAAAAGTCAGCAAGTGGTAAAATGTTTGATAAAGATACTCTGGAGGAAGATTTAGAAAGTGCTAGTGAAATAGAAAGTGATGAAGAATCTGAAAATGGAATTACAAGCATTGGCAGAGATTCAGCTGATGATGATGACAGTGATGAAAGTGAAAATGATGAGGAAGAGGAGGATGAAAATGATGATAGTGAAGATGATTATGAAAGTGACAGTGGCCCTGATCTTGCAAGAGGTAAAGGAAATGTAGAAACTAGCTCTGAAGATGAAGAAGATATGGCAGATCTACTTCCAGAGGAATCTGGTTTTGAGCATGCTTGGAGAGAACTAGACAAAGATGCTCCTCGGAGTGATGAGGTAATGTTTTGAATAAATGAGATCATTTATGAAGACACAAGTAGCTTTTATGGATGGTACTGATGTCATTAAATTAACTGGGAAAAACTTTATTGCTAAATAATACTCATGATGGCGATTCTGATGAAAACATCTTGATGTGGAATATATCTATATAAACTTGATGTTTGCTCAAGGAAATAAGTTCTGCATAATTAAAAATCACATGAAATTTTTAGAAAGTAAGTTGAATTCAGATCCTATTGTACGTATTAGAAATGTTGTAGGGTACTATATACTCAACTTCCTTCTTTATGGGTGGGTGGCAAAATAGTTTACAGACTTGGTAGTTAAAAAATCAGCTCATCATGATTCAAGAACTGCCAAGTAAGAGGAAGTACTTTCTGTTGACAGTTTTACCATCGGGTGATCTAAAGTTCTCTGTTACATATTGAAACTCCTTAGGTAAATATTACATTGATGATTTCAGAATCTGGGAGAAAGAAGGCATTGCATTTTTAGTATCTTTATTTTGCAGGCATTGGGAACAACAGATTATATAATATAAAATTTTTCTTGTTTCAGGTTACACGTCGATTAGCAGTTTGCAACATGGACTGGGATAGATTAAAAGCAAAAGATTTGCTTGCTCTGTTCAATTCATTTAAACCTAAAGGAGGTGTTATATTCTCTGTAAAGGTGAGAATTGATTTCATTTGGAAATAAATATTTCTAAGCATTTTAAGTTCATTTTTATTTTTTTAAAGTCATAGTTTTTCTTCTAAAGAAAATAATTTATCTGGAAATTGTTTAGTACAGTTTGGTATGAAACTGATGTAACATATAATAAAGGAAAGGAAGAATAAAATTATTATTGTTGGGCTATATGATTGTAAATTTAAATATCTAAGTAAATCAATAGGGAAGCAGTTATAAGCTGAGTAAAGGGATAGGATGTAAAATAAATATTTAAGTAATAAATTGCATTCCTTTTTACCAGCATTAACCAATTAAGGAAATATCCTATTTTTATTAGCATCAATAACATATAAAATCTTTGGGAATAACCTTAGACACATGACCTATATGGTGTAAATTACAACACTGGATACATTGGAAAAATTTAAATTTTGAGACACCATATTTTTTTTTTTTTTATAACTTTTTTTTTGTAAGATTTTTATTTTTATTTATTTTTAGAGAGAGGGTAAGGGGGAAGAAAGAGAGGGAGAGAAACAGCAATGTATGGTTGCCTCTCACATGGCCCTCACGGGGACCTGGCCCGCAACCCAGGCATGTGCCCTGACTGGGAATGAGACACCATATTTTTAGAGTGCCAGCATTATGATTAAGAACCCAGGCTTTGAAGTATGACAGACCTGCGTTCAAATCTTTTTTTAATTTCTTGTTTTTTTGAGGAGTTTGGGTTCAAATGTTGATTCTGATAAATGCTGTGTGACCTTGGACGTTTTATTAATCTCTCAAATGTTGTTTTCTCATCTAACAAGTAGATTTAACCACACTACTTCCTAGTGTAGTTACAAGGATTGCATGAAAAGCATCTCACGCTGAGTAGTTAGTACAGTACCTGAAGCAGCTCTAAATAATTATGTTTGATTATTTTTTCCCATTAGTTTTTTTATTATTTTTTTAATGTATTTTATTGACTATACTATTAAAGTTGTCCCATTTTCCCCCCTTTCTTCCCCTCCACTCCCACCCCCCCATTGCCCACCGTTTAGTTTTTGTCCGTAGGTCATACACATAAGTTCTTTGGCTTCTACATTTCCTATATTATTCTTAACCTCCCCCTGTCTGTTTTCTACCTACCATTTATGCTACTTATTCTCTGCACCTTTTCCCCCTCTCTCCCCCTACCACTCCCCTGTTGATATCCCTCCATGCCTTATATAAATCCCTTTAACATTTCATTTAATAAAGGCTGGGTGATGATGAACTCCTTGAACTTGACCTTATCTGAGAAGCACTTTATCCGCCCTTCCATTCTAAATGAAAGTTTTGCTGGATAGGATATTCTTGGATGTAGGTCCTTGCCTTTCATGACTTGGAATACTTCTCTCCAACCCCTTCTTGCCTGCAAAGTCTCTTTTGAGAAATCAGCTGACAGTCTTATGGGAATTCCTTTGTAGGTAACTGTCTCCTTTTCTCTTGCTGCTTTTAAGATTCTCTCCTTATTTTTAATCTTGGGTAATATAATTATGATGTGTCTTGGTGTGTTCCTCTTTGGGTCCAACTTCTTTGGGACTCTCTGAGCTTCCTGGACTTCCTGAAAATCTATTTCCTTCACCAGCTCGGGGAAATTCTCCTTCATTATTTGTTCAAATAAGTTTTCAATCCCTTGGTCTTCCTCTTCTCCTTCTGGCACCCCTATGACTCGGATGTTGGGACGTTTAAAGATGTCCTAGAGGTTCCTAAGCCTCTCCTCAGTTTTTTGAATTCTTGTTTCTTCATTCTTTTCTGGTTGGATGTTTTTTTCTTTCTGCTGGTCCACTCTGTTGATTTGAGTCCCAGTTTCCTTCTCATCCCTTCTCATTTGTTCAGGTAATTGCAACAATTTTTCTTCGAATCCTGTGTGCATCCTGATTACCAGTGCTTTGAACTGTGCATCTGATAGGCTGACTATTTCTTCGTCACTTAGTTGTATTTTTTCTGGAGCTTTGATGGGTTCTTTCATTTTAGCCATTTTTTTTCCTCGGTGTGCCTGTTACTTTTAGGGGCGGAGCCTTAGGTGTTAACCAAGGTGGGGCAACCCATGTCGCAGTGCTGTGACGCTGTCTGTGGGGGTGGGACCTGAGAGAACAATGGCACTTGCTCTGTTCTCCATACTTCCCCAGCTACACAGAAGCAAGTTGGGCCCTTTGCTGGCTCTAGGGTGAGTGGGCGGGCCTGCACAGTTCCAAGTCCCTGTGGGTCTCCCCAACGAACTCTCCTGTGAGGCCAGGAGTTCCTCCCACTGCCACCTCAACCCCCACAGGTGAATTCAGTTGGTGGTTTGAGGCTTTATTTCCCTGCGTTGGTGGGCCGCGAGGTCTGTTCCGCGAGAGAATTAGGGACCACCCGGTCCACCAGTCTCAGCCCCGGTTTCGCCAAGTGCACCTGCCGCGTTTTGGCCAGGCGTGCCCGCCACGGGCCTCTCTGGGCAGCTGGAGCGTTGCCGGTACCGCTCCACAAACCGCATCTTGCCGAGCGCTCTCCGCCCGGCTCCGCCCCGCTTACCGGTCTGGATGAACGTGTGTTCTTTAACTCCTTGGTTGTCGGACTTCCACTCAGTTCAGTTTTCTTTCAGATCTGGCTGTTTTTGTTTTTTAAATTGTTGTTTTTCCTCTTTTGGTTGTGCGAGGAGGCACAGTGTGTCTACCTACGCCTCCATCTTGGCCGGAAGTTATGTTTGATTATTTAAAAATGTTCTACAGTTTTAGTGTAGCTTCAATTAAAATTTAGTTCTAGTGAAAGTTAAGGAAAAAGGATATCACTTGTCACCTAAAAGAATAAACAAGTAAAGATGACTAATGAATTTTTGAGATACTATAACAGTATAAAAGGACCCTACCAGTTACAA
>PVJI01027135.1:0-18087 GCA_004026765.1 Micronycteris hirsuta
AGAACAGGTCTGATAAGTAGTGTTCTCATAGCCCTGAGACTGTGTCTGATAAATGGTTCCCATAGCCTTGAGTGGGCTTGCATGCAGAGAATGAAGCTCAGTTGAACAATCTGCTGGCTTCCAGTCAGCTTTGTCTATATTTTAGTATATAAGGGAGATGGGGTTTACCACTGGGGACACAGAGAGAGGGCAGGAAAAATACAGGTGACACGCAGGGACATGCAAGGAGACACACAGATAGCAGTGTGCATGGATTGCCAACCCTTGAATAAAGGCATGTAAGACACCTGAACAAGTCTATGAATGTTCTTCCGTCTGTTTGAATCCCATGAACCTAATGGTTGCAACACATCATGTGTTTGCTGGATGTGCGGGGACAGGGAGAGAGGGTGAGTCATGTCCTGAGAGGGTGCAGAACATTTCAAGGACACAGATGCCTTTTCAAAGGAGATTCAATGTATGCGGTGTCACATTAGGTCCCAGCACTGTCTCACTCAAGATGTCACAAGGATGACGGCGGGGATGCTCAATTATCCATGACGCTCATCAGACACAGGACCATGTTGCACACTGTGGACCCTCCCTTCTCAGGAAACAGTTTGTCCCCATGAATTGTCGCTGTTCAGTGTCCCTGAGGCAGGGACCCAACACTTCCCTCTGCTCTCACCTGATATGGGAGTGAGAAAAGTGGCAGGAACTTCAACAGGTTCCACTCATCTTTGGTCATGGTCTCTAAAGCTCCTGGAAACCTGGGACACAGAGTCACCCAAGTGTCACCTGGATTGCATCTCTGGGCAGTGTCACAGAGACAGTTGTGGGAGAGAAGGGCATGTCCAGTCTGAGGGACACCAGGTCTAGGTTAGGTCACATATCACTGGGCTGTCAAGGGCCCTGGTCAGGGGTTCAGTGTCCTCCCCGATTGGTGAAGGAGACAGGAGTGGGTTACAGAGCACAGTGTCCCCTGGGCTAATGGTGTGCTGCTCACTGAAGGAGTTGTTCTCACTACTTCTCTCCCTACAAGTCCACCTCACTGTCCTTCCTGCTGGTCACAGTTGGCCACTTCCCAGGGCTCCTCACCTGCAAGTGTCCCTCAGTACCAGCAGGGCATTGCTGCCATCCCCATCACCGACATCACCTAGTCCCCATGTGGCTGCACCAAACCTTCACTCTTAGCTCTCTTGTCAGGAAAGGAGGATCTCCTGAGACATATGTCCCCTGAGGAAATCTCGCATCTGGTCCATGGATGTTTTCAGTCTGTCAGATGTATCCCAGTCCTTGCTGTGCACTATTAAATAACGGGACTGTAGTGGGAATTTTCCATGTATGGAGGGTGTGCGAGACTCCAGGAAGAAAACCTGGTTTTAAGCATTTGCCAGGCTTTTAAATCCCATCATGTGTTTCACCTCAGTTTAGTGATTTAATGAAAGATACATGTACTCTGGTTTCCCTCCATCTGTCACCTTGGCCCACCATGAGCTCCCAGTTCCATTCCCTAGACATCAACCTCCAGGTCCCCTTCCCGAAGGGTCTCAGGTGAATTCCAGGACAGCAGGTTCCAAACTGACCCTATGACCAGGAAACTGATCCTGCCATTCACACACATCTCAGAATACCTGCTGGCCCAAAGTCAGTGCCTGTGTCTCTCTTAGAGACGGTGACTCCAGGATGGCAATGCCTCATGTGGTCTAGGGACATGAAAGGCCTCCTCAGTGGCTCACCTGTGGGAAGGGGCTGCCTACACTGTCTTGGGAGAAGTGAGGTGAAAGGAAGTACACAGCGAGTGTAACACCTGTCTCAGCTGATAGGCCACTGATGTACTCTGGGCAGCAGGTCCTTGCCGAGTGACCTGTGCTCTGGAGCTGGACTGAGACAGAGGCTGCACCTGCAATGCCAGGTACATGCCCAGAGAACCTCAGCCAAGTCAAGGGAAAGACTGTTATATTCTATTTTATTTTATTCTTATTTTTACATCAAACTTTACATCAAATGTTATTTTATATAAAATTTTGATTTACCAGTTTGGCAACAATGGGGCTACTTCATGTGAGTTTTTGGACTTGGACAGATGTTTGGGCATAATGTTAATCTGTTTTGACATCCACTTGAAAAATCCACGAAATTAAAATAATGAGATCCTTCTTCGAGCCCAGCTTTAAATTCTAAATGTAGAAAGAAGGGCTGTCTATTGTCATGATTCAAAGTTGTCTCATAACCCAACTGACCTCCCAACCCTGGCCTGTGCCTTTGAGCCCAAGAGAAGAACTGTGCTCAGGGCCCAGAAGGACATGGAACCGTGACCCAAGTCTCACCTCACTTAAGAGAACAGCATCCCCCACATGCAAATTTCCTTCTCACTTCCAGTTTAAATCCTCCCCTGGGCTGTGGGGGCTCACAGCTGTCTCCTGACAGGGGGCTGAGGTCTCTGGGGAAGGCAGAGCTGTGCTCTAGAGAAGATGAGAGTGCTGGGCCTTCTCCTGTGCCTGGTGACAGGCCCCCAAGGTGAGTGTCTCAGATGGCAGACATAGTTCTATGGGATGGTGTTGACAGAACATGGCTGATAACATCTGATGCTCCTTGTCCCCAGGTGCCCTCTCCCAGGTGCAGCTGCAGGAGTCGGGCCCAGGACTAGTGAAGCCCTCACAGACCATCTCCCTTACCTGCACTGTCTCCGGGTACTCCATCACCAGTGGTGGCTACTGGAACTGGATCCGTCAGCGTCCAGGGAAGGGGCTGAAGTGGATTGGATACATAAAATATGATGGAAGCACTAGCTACAGCCCGTCATTCAAGAGCCGCACCTCCATCTCCAGAGACACATCCAAGAACCAGTTCTCCCTGCAGCTGAGCTCTGTGACCACTGAGGATACAGCTGTGTACTACTGTGCAAGAGACACAGTGAGGGGAAGTCAGTGTGAGCCCAGACATAAACCTCCTGTGTGGAGAAAAGGGGGCTGAACTGCAGGGGTACTCAGGACACGGGGACAGTGAAAAACTGCAGTGACACTGGTCCGCAGACTCTGACTCCTCAGGACCATTTTTATGGCTCTAATGTTCCTGCTTCAGCACCTGCTTCTGGTCTTAGGGAGACACCCATCCAGTATCCTCCATGGTATTACAATCGGGGCTCCTGGCTGTGTGCTCTGAGCATGGGGGCCTGTGGCCTGTAGATCAGACAGACCCCCGTAAAAGTCAGGTCAGTGTTGGCTGCACTGACTGGATAAGGTCAGTACCCTAGGTCTTTTCTTCCTGAGGACAGGTCAGGAGATTGTCACCATAGAATCTTCAGGTTTCAGGCACTAGGAGAACAGGAAACCACATGGGCAGGCACTCTCCATTCTTCATGTCAGTCATGTTTGCTTTTGATCTGTCATCAAATTAGGTCACTACTGATTTCAGATGGGAGTGGGGATTCTTCCCATGTGCTAGGGACAGCAGAGATGGGAGAACAGTGTTCAACACAACAAAAAGCATCACTCTGTGTGTGTGTGTGTGTGTGTGTGTGTGTGTCTGTGTGTGAGATTTATTGAGCAGAACTTCAGGGGCTTTAGGGCCACATGTTGGGATACACAGATGTGACCTGTAAGCAGAGGAGTTTGAGAACATCAGACTCCCCCAAAACTGCTTAGAGCTTCTAGACAGAGGCGTGTCAGCTGAGTCAGTGCATCTGGCATCTCCAGCAAAGGGGCTCCCTGGCAACTTCACTGTGCCCTGCATTGAGGAGTGTGCTGACCTCAGGTTGCAGCTTTAATGCTGGAGTAGAGAAGATGAGAGGTCCATGCCCTCTGAGCTCAGACAGGACATTCCCCTGCAGGGTGTGGCCTGGACAGCAGGGGGCACACAGGTCCCATGATGTGAGGGCACCTACTTCAGGAGCAGGTACAGAGGGAACTGGGGAGGAATTTCTTCTGGTAGCATGGTTATTCTCCTTTTCATTAAAAAAAAATCTAAAATAAGATTGACATGAAGTGACTAAATATCCTGTTCTATCAGAGAATTTACCAAACTCATTAAGACAAGAAAATATTACTCAGTGAGAGTATTTCTAGGGCTTCTTTGTAACTGAATATTAAGGATCTGGAGACAGGGATTTTTTTAAAACTATTCAGTGCTGCATATTAAGACATCCTGACCCAAGGAATAAAACCTACGATATTAAAACCTGGAACTGGTCCAGGTGGACCGTGTCACTGAAAGGTGGGTTCTCAATGAGGAGCACGTCCTGTGGGGGCTTGTTCCTTACTGGAAGGAGCTATATCTGTACAGGGCCAGAACTCAGGGACCTGGCAGGGGATTTACATCCAATAATATGCACTAAGACTTGGACCCTGAGTCTCTCACTGATCATTGTCTCTGACCTTTACCCTCACACAGGTGGACTCATTTAATCAGCCTTCAGGTTCTCATATCATGACTATGCAAATGAAAGAGATAGACTATATTAAATATGGGTCTCTCTGTGCCCTGAGATCATCACCCACAGCCACACCCTCCCCTACATTAGTCCTGATGCCACAGTCCTCACCGTGGACTGGAGCTGGAGAGCCCTTGTCCTGGTGGCAGTGGCTGCATGTATGGCTCTCCTTAGTCCCCGGGTTGAGGAGGGGACCAGGAACACTCACGAGGAATTTTCACCCACTCCTGCCTCCTCTCCACAAGTGTCCACACCCAGGTGATACTGGTGAAGTCTGGGGCAGAGGTGAGGCAGCCTGGGACCTCAGGGAAATTCTCTTGCAAGGGTTCTGGATATAGATTCACCAGCTCTGCTGTGTTCTGGGAGGAGACAGCCCCAGGAGACAGCCTGTAGTAAGTGGGCTGGGTCAGCACAAACTCTGGGAAACCCACATATGTCCAGGGCTTCTCAGAATAATATTTCTTCTCCATGGACACCTCTGTCAGTGTGGCCTATCTGCAGATCAATGGCCTGATGTTGGAGGGTATATATGACCATGCATCACTGTGAAAGAGACTCAGTGTGATGACCCCCATAATCAGTGTGTTACAAACCCCAAGAAGCAGGGAAGCTGCCCACACATCAATGAGAATGAGGTTCCATGGAGAGCACAGCCCAGTAGAAAGCCTGCGTTTCCCTCTCTGTCAGCTGAGCAGGGGTCTGAGCACAAGAGTGTGTCATGCACACAGTGTGCTTGGGGATCTTCTCCTTGAGAGAAACTGACTTCTGAAACCCTCAGGTGATGTGTGGAAAGAGGCTGAAAAGGAGCGTTCCCTACCTCAAAGTGTCCTCCTTGTCCCCAGGTATCCTGTCCCAAGTGAGCTGCATGAATCAGGCTAAGGACTAGTGAACCTCTGAGAGGTTCTCCAAGGATGGGGTACATGGAGCCAGGGGTAGTTCACACCCCAACTCTCCTTACAGAGCATAATCTTGACCCCAGGGGCTTGTCCCAGTCCAGCTCTCCATGCAGCTGAGCTCTGTGACACTGGGGACACGGTCATGTGTTACTGTACCACACACTGAGGGCAAGGCAGTGCCAGGCCAGATTCCAAAGTTCATCTTGAGGGCATAGGGGTGAGTAGAAGATTTCCTACTGCATCAGTGTGTTTCCAGCTTCACTGTGGATGGGATTTGCATTGGGAGTGTGCTGGCTCCTTGAAGAAATCCACAGGAACCCTGACTCATGACTAGACTTGTGATCTTGGTTGTCTGGACATGGAATTGAACCAGCAAACTTTTGGGTATAGGATGAAGCTCAAACCAACTGAACCAAACTGGCCAGAACTTAAAGTAATTCTTACTTTGTTTTTACTTATTTTCTAACATACTTATGTCTTTGACAAGTCACAATCTGGGACCATGTCCTCCCGGTCAGCATCAACACTCAGAACTCCCTATGTAGTATGTAGCAAATAGGGCCCCTCTGCTCATGAAGCAGCCCAGCCCCAACTCTGTAGCTCTGGAATTTCCAGGTGTTGCCAGGATTTCCAGGTGTTGCCAGTCACTGGATTTCCAGGCCTTGCCAGTCACTGATTAGAACAGAACACAGACCACACACCATGGAATTTGGGCACAACTGGGTTTTCCTTGTTGCTATTTTATCAGGTAATTTATGGAGAGCCAGAGGCACTGAGTATGTGAGTTGATACAACTGAGAGGAAGGGTGTAAATGTGACAGTTTCCTGATAAGGATGACTTTATGTTTGCAGGTGTCCAGTGTGAGGTGCAGCTGGTGGAGTCTACGGGAGGCTTGGTGAAGCCTGGGGGGTCTCTGAGACTCTCATGAATGGCCTTTGGATGGACCTTCAGTAGCAGCTGGATGAACTGGGTCCACCAGGTTTCAGGGAAGGGGCTGGAGTGGGTTTTCAGCATAAATCCTGATGGAAGTAGCACATACTCTGTGAAGAACCGATTCACCATCTCCACAGACACTGTTGAGAACACACTGTACCTGCAAATGAACACCCTGAGAGCTAAGGACTCTGCAGTGTATTACTGTATAGCAGACTCTGTGACAGGAAGTCAGCAGACACCAAGACACAAATGTACCTGCGGTAAGGGCTGCAACCACATGGAGGTGCTCTAGGTACCTTTACACAAGGACCATCTCAGGAGCAGGTACAGTTGGAGGTTTCAGCTGATTTCTTGTGTGGCTACCTCTTCCTGTAACAGTTTCCCTGAGGGAACCTCTCTGCATTCCCGTTTCTGCCCTGACCACTGAAGTCTCTGATTTAGACAAGTCTGTTGTAAGCAGAAACTGAATTCTTTTGTGGAACAAAGGAAGAGTCTTTCAGATACTGTTTTGACCAATTCCAATGAATCATCGACCTTCTGATGTACCTCAGCTATTCTAACCAGACACTCTGCTGAACTTAACCACTAACACAGCTCAGTGTCCAAGCTGGCCAGCAGCAAGCCACATGCATGCAGGACAATTGATATAGAGGCCTTTGAAGTGAACGCAGAGGAGGAAGACCAGCAGTGATGGTGGCCATAGAGTGGGCATCATGCTCACAACACCTAGCATAGGTGACACCACACAAAGGCAGAGGCATCCAAAATAGCATGGTGTGCATGTCCAGGGTTATGAAAAACACCCCCCCGAGGGGACCTGGAACAATATGAAGCACATAGTTGAAATTTCTGGGAGGAACAGCAATGGAACTTCAGAAAGTCAGACGTGCTTTGATAGAGCCAGGAAAGGAGGCTGGCTGAAAGCTTCTATTTTGTTGAGGTGGTGGGGGAGGGGAATCTGCTTACAAGGACTTGTGTGGTTTCAGTCTCCCAGTGACATCTAAAGAGGAGACCAAGCCTTTCATATCAGATTTCCCATGTGAGGTAGACGGGGAAGAAGATGGAAGGAGTCTTTATTTGTTAGTGGTCAAACTTAAAAAAAAAATAGAGTCTGACTACCTATTTCTGCTGGAAACTGTAAAAACATGCAAGAAATATAAATAAATCATCATTATATGGGTCATAATGATCATCACTTCTATAGAAAATGAGGAAAATGAATGATAATTACTGAAATGATGGCAAGGGTGTTGGTGCTGGTTGTGGAGATGGTTATGCTGATAGAGTTGGATAGGGGTCTTGGTCCAACATCTTAGGTGCAATCTGTTCCCTATCCAAGGTCGTCAGCTTTTGGAAGACCTTGAGGAAACCCACAGGTGGGTCATTTGTGATCCAAACTCACAATGCCGTCCAAAGAGGAGACACCTGCTTTATATTCAGATAAAGGGTCATGGTTGTAGACTAAACCCTGTATACAGACAATACTAAGAATGCTTCTAAGTACGGAAATGATGATGCTGATGATGAGACGATGATGGTGAGATTGTTATTGTGGTGGCGGCGTTGATGGTGATGATGATGATGATAAAGGTGGTGGTGATGATGGCTATGGTGATGCTGATATGATGATGATGACAATGATGCTTATGGTGAGAATGATGATGATTACAGTTACTGTGATGATGATGATGATGATGGTGATGAAGATGGTGATGATGATGGTTGTGATGATACAGCCATCAAAGCAGGTGGTCTTAGCGATTGTTTACTCAGTGTGGAAGGGGCCGGTCTCAGAGACTACAAAGGGTCATAATTTGTCATTCATACAGCCACTTTATTACAACAGTGGCTGGGCTGAGCTTTCTGACCCTTTCTCCCAGTCCCAGGTAGGAAGCTATACTCCATGCAGAATGACGATTCCCTGATCTCAGCAGTGCCCTGAGAGATGGACTGCTCCATGAATGAAAGCAAATACCCCAGGATCCTGTAAATACACATATTCCACAACCAGGTCTAATGTTGTCCAGCAACAGCTGTCTCCTCCAGGTACCTCTGTCAGTCATTCTCTCTTGTAAACACAGGGCTCCACCACAGCCAACACTCCACTGATCGCCTTTCCCCAGCACAGACCTTGAGTGCCTCCACATGCAGTTGGAAATGAAATTTAATTTAAATGCATAGTATATGCAGAATCATACAATATTTACCTTTCCGGTATGACTTCATTTGACAGAGCATAATGTCATCTAGTTCCAAACATGTTGTGGTTTGTGAGAGGATTTCCTCTCTTTAAGACCAATTAATACTTTGTCATGAGTATATATAGCACATGCTTATCCATTCTCCCACTGATGGACACTGAGGTGGTTTTCATGTACTGACTACAGTGAATAATACTGCAAAGTACAGTATTACCAAAGTACAGTACAAATACCACTTCCAGTTCCTGGTGGTTTTTTTAGCTTTGTTGTTGTTCTTGTTTTTGTTGTTGTTTAATTATAGTTGTCCCCCTTTTTCCTTCCATTACTCTCCCCCAACCTACACAAACCAACCTACAACATTCAAGCCCCTCTCCCCTTTCATTACCCAAGTGTCCTTTATACATGTTCCCTGACATCTGTTTTTATTATTGGAGTAAATATCTAGAAGCTTCATGGCTCAATCAAGTGGGATTTCAGGTTGGGTTTTTTTTTTTTTTCCTTTTTGGAGAAACCAATATACTGTTTTCCATATGGCAGCTGAATTTTATTTTATCATCCAGAGTGTGCAAGTGCTCTCTTTCCACACATGCATGCAAGAATTTGACTTGTTTCACTTTTGTTTCGTGCTCTCTTACAATATCTGTCCTGCCAGGAAGAGATGATTTCCTACTGGGGCTTTGATCTGGAGTTCCTGATGACTAGGGGTCTGATTGTGAGTCTGTTGAAAGTATTTTTCATTTCTGGGTCTGTCTTGTTGTCATTTTCTCCATTTGATTCTATCTTTTAGTTTCCATCACTCACCTTTACTTGCCTTTCTGATCCTGAAGTCTGCCCCCCTTTTCCTTTAAGCTTCTAACAAGTCATTGGAATGTTAAATTCATTGACAATCCCAATACCTGACTGCCATGGTTACACCATTTCAAGGTATATCCATTAGGTGTCGTGTATGAGTCTGTTATTCTCATAGTTTCTGGTATACCCAGACTGCTAGAAAGAACAGTAGCTGCAGGTGTCCTCCTGTGAAGGTGTAGTATCACTTCTTCCTGCTCATAATTAATTAACTGACCTGAGACACAAGCACTTCCTCCCATTAGATTCTCAGTGTGGATGACTCTGTGAATTGGTCAGCGCTTCTCACTGGAGGCTTTGGTAGCCAAGACCATTGTGGAAGTTGGTTTCTGCCATTGACACAGGGTCAGCACCTTCTCTCCTTTCTGCAGAATGTCTCTCTGTTCATGCTCATCCAGCTGCAACCTACACTCATGCTTTCAGAAATGCCTGTGGGTGTGGTAGTTGGGCTGGACAGCATCATTCTCACACCTGTCACTGAGCTTTAGTCTTAGGCAGAAAGATGTCCAGGTCTGGGCTGTGTCCTTGCAGCTGTTTCTTGTCCCTCAGAGTCTCTGAGATTCTCCTGTAAATGTTCTAGATTTACATTACCTGACTGTATGCAATATGATTGTTACAGGCTCAACAAAAACACTGGAGTGGGTAGGCCTTACTAGAAGGAATATAAGTCACATGGAAAAGTATGCAGCTTTTGTGACAGGAAGATACACCATCTAAAGGGATTATTCAGAATTTTGTCAATCTGTGGACAGACACATCCCTGTATTACTGTGTGAGAGGCTCAGAGAAGTAAAGTCAATGTGAGCCTACACACAAATGTTTCCATGGAAACTCAAAAGGGTTGAACTGGATATGGTGCCCAGGACTCCAGGGAGCACAGTGGAAAACAAGCCAGTCACTGTAGCACAGGAACTCTAAATATCCAGGTCCAATATTCTGGTTTCCTGCTTCCTGCATCAGCGCTGCTTCTTCTCATCTGGAAACACCCATCCAATGTCCCCCACGGTCCTGCTCTCAGGGCTCCTGGCTGTGAGCTCTGAGAATGTGGACCTGTAGGATGTGCAGTGTGATCATCCCACATGTTGGGTTACTGTTGGCTACACTGACTGGACAAGGGGTCCTCTCAGTCTGATTCCTGAAGACAAGCCAAGACCCTTCTCACCATGGATTCTTTGGGTGCTATGTATGGGAAACCTGAAAACACAAGGTTGTACACTCCCTTCTCCACCTCAATTTTGTTTGCTTATGTTCTGTTGTCAAATCAGGTGACTCACTATGTTAGGGTCAGTGTGGAAGCCCTTCCCGTGTGCTAGGAATGGGGAGAAGGGAGGACTATAGTTAACTGCCATGAAAGTTTCACTGTGTGTGTGTGTGTGTGTAATCTATTGAGCAGTAGAAATGCAGTGTGATTGGGGCCACATGCAGAGCTACTCTGATGAGATCTGTAAGCACAGGAACCAAATGACATCAGAGCCCTCAAACCCCTGGGAGATTCAGGGCTCGGGGTTCTTGGCTGAGTCAGTGCATCTAAGAGCTCCAAGGAGAGATCCCCTCATAGCTGCACAGAACCCTGGCATGGGGACTCCCTGAAGAGTCACTGGAGATAAGTAAGATCAGCTCTCTGTATCCTGAGATCTCTGAGAACAGGGTGTCCCTGAGGGAGCATCCTGAAGTCAGGGTGCAGCCTTTAATTCTGAACTAGAGTCACTGAGGGAAGCATGTTCTGTGAGTCCAGACTAGATTATCCTCTGCAGGCCCCAAGCTGGCCATCAAGGGGTGTGCGGGACCCACAAGCTCAGGACTGCTGCCCCAGCAGTAGGTATAGAGGGAGCTGGAGAGGATTTCCCCTGAGGGCCAGATCTTCCTCTTTCTATCAAATCATCTAAAATAAGAGTTAGACATGAGGTTACTGTAAATTTCAGATTACATGAGAGCATTTATCAAAGGAAATCACAGTCAATGGGGGTATTTCTAGGGCATCTTTATTTGTGAATTGTAAGGAACTAAGGATTGTGATGGTTTTATTGACTCACTAGGTGCAACATTTTGGAGACACACTGAAGCAGGAATAATACCTTATTGTATTAAAGCCGAGAACTAGTCCAGGTGATCTCTGTGTCACTCAAAGATGTGACACATTACATTTCCACTGCTCAATAAATCACACACACACACACATACACACACAGAGTTCAAATTGAGGAGAAAAATGTTGGGTCTTTTCTTCAGAAAGAGGAGTTATGTGAGTATAGCACTCAGGGATATGGCAGGCTACACATATACTGCAAAACTGTTTAGGACCTGGATGTTCCCTTGGATCACTGTCCCTGGGTTCTCTACCTTCTCTCAGGTGGGGTCAAGCCTTCATTTATGAAACTATCTGTCTCATAAACATGCCAATAAGAAGAGGTAGACTAGGTTGAATATGAGTGTGTCTGGGCCCTGAGAGCATCTCCCACAGCCATACCCTCTGCTGCAGAAGTTCTGATGGCACAGCCCCTCACCATGGACTGGAGCTGGAGAGCCCTCTTCCAGGTGGCAGTGGCTTCAGGTTAGAGGTTTCCCAGTCCCTGGACTGAAGAGGAGACCAAGGACAATCAAAAGGTATTTGAACTCTCTCCTATCTCCTCTCCACAGGTGTCCACTCCGAGGTGCAGCTGGTGAAGTCAGGGGCTGAGGTGAGGAAGCCTGGGTCCTCAGTGAAGGTCTCCTGCAAGGCTTTTAAATACACCTTCAAAAGCCAATATATGCAGGGGTGCCTGATGCTCCAGGACAAGGGAATGAGCAGACAGGACAAACTGACACAGAATATAGTGAAAAAAATTACCAACAGAATTCCCATGGCAGAATCACCATGACCCCAGAGAAGTCAGAGAGTAGCCAGAGAGCTAAGACCAGTCCGTGTATTACTGTGCAATAGACAGAGTGTGATGACCCCCCCAAGTGAATGTGGGGATGGCAGTTTCCAAACAGACTCTGTGACAAGGAAGCAGACCCCATGGTTCACACACATCTCAAAAGACCTGCTAGCCAAGAGTGAGTGCCTGCGTCTCTCTGAAATGAGATTACTCCAGGGCCTCTGCAGCTCATGGGCTCTGGGCTCGTAACAGGTCTACTGATCATCTCACCTGTGGAAGGGGCTGCACTGCCCTGAGGGAAGTGAGATGAAAGGAATAACACGACATGTTTAACACCTGTCTCAGCTGCGGGGCTTGGCCTGGACTCTGGGCAGCAGGAATTAATGAGCATGGCTCATTCCCTAGAGTTGGACTGGGAAAACGAGTCTTTATTTTGTAATAATTTTACATCAAATATCATTTTATATGATATTATGATTATCCAATCTGGAAATGATGATTCTACTTCAAGTGTTCCCTTGTACTTGGGTAGTTGTTTGGTCTTAACGTTAATCTGTTTAAATGTGCACCTGAATAAATTTTAGGATTAACCTAGTACGATCCACTCACGTTGATCAGCATTAATTTTTAAATATAGAAAAATGGGATGTCCTTTAACCTGATTCCAAGGTACCTCATTACTCAAGCACTCTCCTGAGACTCACTCCACTGAGTCCAAGAGAAGAAATGTGCTCAGGACACAGAAAGGCATGGGACAGTGACATCCGTCCCTCCCCACTCATGAGAACAGAGTCCCCCACATGCAAATTTCTCTCCCAGCTCCAAGGTACATCCTGCCCTGGGCTGTGGGGGCTCGCATCTCACACTTCACACAGCACAGGTCTCTGGGGAAGGCAGAGCTCTGCTTTAGAAGAAGATGAGACTTCTGGCTCTCCTCCTGTGCCTGGCAACAGCCTCACATGGTGAGTGCCTCAGATGTCAAACACAGGTCTATGGGATGGTTGTGATTTCATGTGACTGACAGGGTCTGATGCTTCTTGTCCACAGGTGTCCTGTCTCAGGTAGAGCTACATGAGTCGGGCCCAGGACTGGTGAAACCATCACTGACCCTCTCCCTCACCTGTGCTGTCTCTGAGTTCTCTTTAACAAGTCACTATGTACACTGGACTCAAAAGGCTCCAGGGAAGGGACTGGAGTGGGTCGGTGTTATATACAGAGATGGAAACACAAACTACAACCCAGTGCTGAAATCCCAACTCAGCATCACCAGAGACATTTCCAAGAACCAAGAACCATAATATGAGCACCAATCTATATACATATAAATGTAAATATCAGTTTGGGTCTCAGTTTCTGGAGAGCCATGCCCTATGCTGTCATAAAGCAGAAAGCATGCAAGCTTGCCCATTCGCCCACCACAGCCCATGCATGTGTTTTTTTTTTAAACAGTACTGGGCACTCAGTGAACAAAGCAAGGATCCCATTAAGGTCACATTATAATTTGCAAAGCTGATACCTAACATTCTGTGTGTCCTAGACCTAGAGCCTCATGGAAAAACAGAGCCTCATGAAGACACACAGGAGATTTCTGAGGACGAATAAGGCAGTACTATGGCACCACAGCTTACTGAGACTTCGGCAGACTATGCAGATGACAAGCCTCAGCATCAGCACACAAGTCCTCAGTTACTGACTTGCAAGTTGTTTTTCTCCATCTTCATCTTAGACAATAATCAACTGCAATTTTCCTTTAATATGGGGGCATTCCTGAGATAAATTTATGAAACAAAAATTATTTATTTCACTCGTTACAGTACTGTGGACATTTGGACATCCAAATAAAGAAAATGTGGGTTTCTTTTTGCTGAAAACTTTTAGGATCTACTCTTTAGCAAATTTCACACATACCATAGGGCAGTGTTAAATCTCATCATCATTCTGTCCATTACATCCCCTTGACTTACTTCTCCTGCTATAAATCATCAATATATGATTTTCCCACTGCTCCACTCCCACCCCTGGTAATCAGAAATATGACCTTTTTAATGAGCTTTTTAGAATCCACATACAAGTGAGATCACACAGTATTTGTCTTTTGGTGTCTCACTTATTTGTCTACCCTATGCCCCCAAGATGCTTTTATGCTGTCACTAATGGCAGGATTGTATTTTCACGGTGAATGATAGTCCATTATGTATAATTCCTTATCTATGCCTTGACTGTTGAATACAATACTTTAATAGAAATGGAACTAGAGATAATTCTGCAATGCAGTGATTGTGTTTCCTTTGGTGCATACCTAGAGGTGGAATTCCAAGGTCATAAAAGAGCTATGTTTTCAATTTTTGAGGAAATTGCTTATTGTTATTCCTCAGCAGATGCATCAATTCACATTCCCACTAAGTGTGCATAGGGTTGCATTAACTGCATGCCCTCGCCATCATGCCTAATCTCCAGTGTAAGTTTGACTGCTGTTTTCCGTTGTTTCACTTGGATTTTTAATATTGTGTTGTAGAAGTTCTTTTTATACCCTGGATGTTAATGCATCAACAGATACATGGCATGCAAATAGTTTGCCTATTGCATAGGTTACCATTCACTTTGTTGATGGTAACCATTCCATATACATGTGATGTTGAGTTTAATGGAATTCAATTTTTCTCTATTTATTCCTGTTTGTTGTGTGTTATGTCATATAGACTAAATTATTGACAAATCCAGATTCTGACCAAGAGGGATGCATAGGTAGATACACTGTGTCTCCTCATACAACCAAAGAAAGGACAACATTTAAAAACAAAAAATAACCACAACTGCTAGAAAATCAAACTGTATGGCAATCTGACAACCAAGGAGTTAAAGAAGAAACATTCATTCAGACTGGTAGGAGGAATGGAGACAGACAAATGGGGCAGAGAGGATGCACAGCCAGGCAGCAGTCAATAGACTGGGAGGTCCCACATTTACATGTGGATAAACCAGGGAGAATGATGGGGAGTGAGACAGACCATGCAACCCAGGCTTCCAGCACAGGGAAACAAAGGACTAAAACCCTCTGACTGTAAAAACCTGTGGGGATTGAGGTAGCAGGAGAAACTCCCAGCCTCACAGGAGACTTCATTATAGAGACCCACAGGGCCCGAGTATATATACAAACCCACCCACCTGGGAATCATCACCAGAAGGGCCCAATTTGCTTGTGGGTACCAGGAGAAGTGACTGAAGGCTGGCTGAGATTTGAACAAGTGTCATTGTTCCCTCTCTGACTATTCCCCCGCATACAATGCCAAAAAATAGCAAAGTGGGTTGCCCCACCATGGGGAATACCTAAGGCTCTGCCCTTTAATATGTCACAAGCACACTGAGACAAAAAAAAAAAATACATGGCCCCAATGAAAGAAAAGATCAAAGCTCCAAAACTAGAACTCAGTGATGAAGAGATAGCCAACCTATCACATGCAGAGTTCAACACACTGATAATTAGGATGCTCACAGAAATCATTGAGTATGGTTACAAAATAGAGGAAAAAATGAAGGCTATGCCAAACGAAATCAAGAAAAATATATGGGGTACCAACAGTGAGGGGGAGGAACCTGGGACTCAAATCAATGATTTGGAGCCAAAGGAAGAAATAAATGTTCAACCAGAACAGAATGAAAAAACAATAATTGCAAAATATGAGGAGAGGTTTAGGAACCTCCAGGACGAATTAAATGCTCAACATCCGAGTCATGGTGATGCCAGAGGAGATGAGGAAGAGCAAGATATTGAAAATGTATTTGAAAAAAATAATGAAGGAGAGCTTCCCCAACCTGTCAAAAGAAACAGACTTCCAGGAAGTCCAGGAAACTCAGAGATTCCCAAAGAATTTGGAACCAAGGAAGCACATACCAGGGAACTTCATAATTATGTTACCCAAGATTAACAAGAAAGGGAGAATCTTAAAAGCAGCAAGAGAAAATGGACAGTTCACTACAAAGGAGTTCCCATAGACTGTCATCTGATTTCTCAAAAGAAACCTTACATGTAAGAAAGTGCTGGGAAGAAGTATTCCATGTCATGAAAGGCAAGGATCCACATTCAAGAATACTCTATCCAACAAAGCTGCCATTTAGAATGGAAGGGCAGATAAAGTGCTTCCCAGATAAGTTCAACTTAAAGGACTTCATCATCACTAAGCCCTTATTATATGAAATCTTAAAGGCACTTATCTAAGAAAAATAAAATGGTCAAAACTATAAACAATACAAT
This sequence comes from Micronycteris hirsuta, assembly GCA_004026765.1. Taxonomy (NCBI): domain Eukaryota; kingdom Metazoa; phylum Chordata; class Mammalia; order Chiroptera; family Phyllostomidae; genus Micronycteris; species Micronycteris hirsuta. The sequence goes on from PVJI01027135.1 coordinate 16,405, forward strand.
GACAACAAATTCACAACTCTCAACAACTGAACCTAAAAAACAAAAACAAAAACTAACTAAGCAAACAACTAGGACATGAACAGAGTCTCAGAAATGGAGGTCACATAGATGGTTATCAGCAGGGAGGGGAAGGGGGCAGAATATGGGAAAAGGTACAGGGAATAAGATGCATAAATGGTAGATATCAAATAGACAGGGGAAGGTTAAGAATCGTATAGGAAATGGAGAAACAAAGGAATTTATGTGTACAACCCATGGGCAGGAACTAACGGAAGGGAATGCAGGTGGGAGGGTAGATGCAGGAAGAGGGGAATGAAAGGAGGAAAAAATGGGACAACTGTAACAGCATAATCAATAAAATATATTTAAAAATAAAGAAAAATTGATTTAAAATTTAAAAAATAAATTATTGACAAATACAATGCCATCAAGTTCTCTTCTATGTATTGTTCTAAGGGTTTTATAATTTCAGGTCTTACATTTACATCTTTATTTACATCTTTAATCCACTTTGAGTTCATTTTTCTGTCTGGAACATGATAGAATTTTGTTTTATTCTCTGCACATGGATATTCAGTGAACCCAACACCAGTCGTCAGTGATGTTGTCCTTTCCAAATCATGTTCTTAATGAATGCAGGACAAAAATTGACAAAATATGAGCCCTGGCTGGTGTAGCTCAGTGGATTGAGCGCAGGCTGGGAACCAGAGGTTCCTGGTTCAATTCCTAGTCAGGGCACATGCCTGCTTTGCAGGCCGGGTCCCCGGTGAGGGCCATGTGAGGGGCAGCCATACATTGCTGTTTCTCCCCCTCTCTTTCTCCCTCCCTTCTCCTCTCTAAAAATAAATAAAATCTTTAAATAAATTTAACAAAATATGACATACTATCCTGAGAAGAACAAAACTCAACACACAAAAACAGAATGAAAATGCTCCATATAATAAAGGCCATGTATAAAAGCCCACAGGTAACATCATTCTCAGGGGTGAAAATAATGGAAACTTTTTCTCTAAGACCAGGAGCAAAGACAAAGATGCCCACTCTCACCCCTGGCATTCAGCATTGCACAGATTCCCTAATAGGAGCACTTTAGCAGAAAATTAAATAAAATGCACCCAAATCAGAAAGGAAGAAGTAAAATGATCACTGTTCACACATGACATGAACTTACAGTGGACTTCCATTTCATTTCAATAGTTAAATGAAGGTTTTCTTTTGCAGAATAGTTTAACATGTGTGTGGATTTCTTTGGCACTCTTACATATGACCCACAATATTCCTTGGACATAGCAGGAGCTAAACTGCCATCTGAATGAACTGTGTGTGAGTCCATGGATATACATGTGTGCATATGTGGATGTGGCAAAGCACACTTAGTTCCTTATATAAATTTAGTGTGTAACCAAATGTAGAACCATCTTTCTCTTTCCAAGATTCTGAAACATGAGTTGAGCCCAGGACATAGGGGTTTCGTTGCTGGGCCACTCTGTGAGACGGCAGTGAGGTGTGTCCATGGCTGATGGGTCATTTCAGCCTATTTTCAGGCCTACTCCAGTCTCCCCTCTGACCCTGAGAGCACTGGGAGGTGTAATAGGGTAATCACACTGCCACTCAGTCACATTTTCAACAAAACTGACCTAGTGAGGCCCCATATAATCCACAAACACCATCAAAGTAGAACTG
>PVJI01027136.1:0-18068 GCA_004026765.1 Micronycteris hirsuta
CTGACAGTCTTATAGGAGCCCCATTATAGGTAACTAAGCACTACTGTCTGGGAGAAAGGTTCCCTTCCAGCCCTTGCCCTGAAGCTAGCCAGACAATTCAGTTCCTCTCCCCATGTGCCTGGCACTTTTTGAGCTGCTGCCCCAGTGCTGGAGCTTGGAGAGCGTGAGTCTGTCAATGGATAAGTTCCTTTAGGAAGAATTCCTGGAACTGCTGAACCCTCTGACTCAGCCACAATCCCTGCTGGTTTTCACAGCCAGAAATTATGGGGACGTCTCTTCCTGACACTAGAACACTAGACTGGAGAGTCTGGAATGGGGCAGTAACCCCTCGCTCCTCAGTGGGCGTCCTCTGCAGTTGAGATATCCCTCCTGATTTTTAAATACCACACATGTTTTTGGGAGCAGCACATTCTGTCTCTCCACCCCTCCTACCAATCTCCATGTGGCTTCTGTATATCCTTAGTTATAGGACTTCCGTTTAGCTAGAGTTCAGGAGGTTCTCAATGGTGGTGGTTCTGTAGTTTAGTTGTAATTTTGATGTGTTCGTGGGAGAAGGTGAGTACCGCATTAAGCTACTCTGCCATCTTGGCCAGAAACCCCTAAAAACGAACAGTTTTAAAGTAACATAGAAAAAACAGAACAAAAGAGACATTTGGAAAAGGGAAATAATGATTTACTCTTAGTTTATTAATAACTATTTATTTATCAGAAGCATCTAAAGTTCTTCATTCCCCTCTGAGCATTGCCTTAGTTGCATACCACAGTTTTTGAAATGCTATGCTTTTATTATTATCTAGTTTCAAATATGTTCTGATTTTCCTTTTTTAACTCTTGTGTTATTTACATGTGTGTTGTTTAATTCCCAAACATTTGTGGAATTCTTTAGCTATATTATAATCTATTATTAATTTCTGGTTTAAAACTGTTGGGCCAGTGAATATACTGTATATGATTCTTTCCTTTGATATTTATTGAGATTTGTTTAGTGGCCCCAGCGTATTGTATATCTTGGTGAATATTTCATGTGTACTTGTAGAAACTGTATATTCTGCAGCTGTAATTGGCTTTAGTGTTCTAGAAATATCAACTAGATCATGTTAATTGTTAGTGCAGTTCAAATCTTCTTTATCTTTAGTAATTTTTTATTGGCCAGTTCTATCAACAATAGAAAAGAACTTCAGTTTTCAACTATTATGGGTTTGTCTATTTTCCCTTTAGTTCTTTACATTTTGCTTCATACCGTATTTTGACTTGTATAATGTGCACTTTTTCACCCAAATATTTGAGGAGAAATAAGGATATGCATTATACATGGTTAGTACTAATTCCCATGTATAACGCAAGCAAGTTATATATGGGAATTAGAACTAACATGTGAGTGAGCGTTACACATGGCAAAATATGGTGTATTTTAAAGGTCTGTTTAATAGATGCATACACATTTATGACCATTTTATATTCTTTTGGAAGTGTCTCATATTTATAAAAATAAACAGCTCGACAGAGGTTTAACATAGGGGGAATTTACTGTAGGGTTATTTATAAAAAATAAAAATCAGAGACTTAAAAATCCCAATAATTTGGACATCATTATGACAGATTTACAAATAGGGTAATAATCTGTTTCTAAATAATTTTAGTTAAAGATACCTTCCATGATGTACTGTTAAATAGAATATGAGCATACTGAAGTGGAATTGTTGTGTGTAGGTTATACATGTGGTCAGGTGTTACTGAGGCAATCACTACATGGTAGCATCGGATAATAGGTACCTTTAATTTTCTCCTTATAGTTTTTATATTTTTCCAATGCTTATAGATTACTGTTACTATTTGTTTTAAAAACAGCATCATGTTTACCAAAAGAGAAGCGGTAATCTATTATGCAAATTTGCTTACATTTCAAAATAGATAAAGCTCAGATAAATTGCTAAATTTTAGAAAGGATCCCAGGCCTGGTCTCTGGCTTTTGCTCTTTTCCTGAGATTATTAACTTTGGGCTTCCCAGAACAAAGCCTGAGCTATAACCTTAGGTACACTTTTTACATTTTTAAGGAGTATGATTCTAGGGAAGCTAAGGAATATTATTGAGGGAAACAGATGTGAGATAGGGGATTTTGGGAGAGGAAATATGAGGTGGAGTTACTGAGTTAGCCAATGCTTAATATTCATCAATTTCAAAGAACTTTTGGAGAGTTTATATTAATTATTGTAAGTCACAACATTCCATTCAGGAGGAAGAAAGGAAAACCAATTGTCTGGTTTCCTTTTCTCATTACTTAAGGGTTTTCCATACTGGCAGTGACTTCACATTTCTGGATTCTTGAAAGGTCTTGTGATGTCTCATGCCTCAGCGACACAGGGAAGTCCAAGGTGGGAGGTGAGAGGTGAGCGTGAAGGAAGGCACAGTTGTGTTATGGAGTCAGTTGCTCGTGTGTGTGATATGTTGCAAAAACTGCTGGTAATACTTTTCACTTAGCATCTATCACTTATTTCAAGTATGTTATAGGTATTACCATGATTTTTCAAAAAGCATTTCTGGTATAGAGAGAATACTTTTGAGGTTTACCTAATTTAATCAAGTCAGGGAATAGGCCAGGATTAATTTTGACTATTCACTAATCTATTATATCTAAAGTGTTATTATACTTAGAGAAGATATTGCTCATTATTTCACACCATCTAAATTTATAATGTTTTAGGTATAATCAAAATCATTGTAACAACATCTCCCTACCCATACCTTCACCTAAACATATTATTTCTGACCAAATATATATTTTATTTATAGTATAACAATTCTAGGGATTTTAAATAACCATGATCAAATTTAGCTGTAATTTTTAAATTTGTGACCTGTCTTTGAGAATATATAAGCCAGAGAGCCAATAAGTATCTTTAAATAGCTTTGCAACTTTCTATTTTCAGTTTATTTATATAACTTTTTTTTTAAGGTAGTGCCTTTTCACATTTTGATATCCAGTTCACTGGAAAGGCATAGAATATTATTTGATAAATTTAAAAAGCACTTACTTGTAAGGATTTGGGTGGTGAATGTTATTGCAGGATATTCACAGTTTTGGAGTCTGAGCCCTGCTGTCAGTCATAGTGTCTTGACCAAATTATATTCCCTTTCTCTAAGCTTCAGTTTTCTCACTGATAGGTTAATAGTGATATCTACCTCATAGAAGTCTGGAGAAAATTGAAGTGTGTCTACGAAATTATTGATATGTGTCAGTTTTTCTAGGCTCAAGCTATACTTTACTAATCGCTGCATACCCAGCATGTCACCAGTGCCTAATATGTAATAGGCACTCAGTAAATACTTGTTGAAATGAAAAAGAAATCACTCTATCTGTTTTATTATGTCTTTTTTTTAATAGTTTTTTTTTAAGATTTTTTTAAATTTATTAATTTTCAGAGAGAGGAGAAGGGAGGGAGAAAGAGCAATGTATGGTTGCCTCTCACATGGCCCTCACTGGGGACCTGGCCCGCAACCCAGGCATGTGCCCCGACTGGGAATCGAACCGGGACCCTCTGGTCCCCAGCCCGTGCTCAATCCACTGAGCTACACCAGCCGGGCTGTTTTATTATGTCTTTTGTGACACTTACTAAAATTTTAATATTATTTCTAATTATCTTAAACAGTTTAAAACGATTTTTTAAAGTTCTTTAAAGTATATTTTGCTTTAAATTAAATCTATGCCTTGTATTTTTTTGATGATGATGGTTTGTGGATGGGAGAAATATTGTGAAATCACATATCAAATAATATCAGGGGTGTCCAATCTTTTGGTGTCTCTGGGCTACATTGGAAGAAGACTTGTCTTGGGCCACACAATTAAATCCACAAACACTGACGAAAACTAATGAGCAAAAAAAAATGTTTATGTAAATTTATGATTTTCTGTTGGGCCTCATGTATAGCCATCCTGGGCTGTGAGAAGGACACCCCTGACTTATGTATGTATGTGTGTATGTATGTATGTGTATATGTATTTAAAAGATTTTATTTACTTACTTTTGGAGAGAGGGGAAGGGAGGGAGAAAGAGAGGGACAGAAACATCGATGTGCAAGAAAAACATCAGTCCGTTGCCTTTCTCATGCCCCAAGCTGGGTACCTGGCCTGCAACCCAGGCATGTGCCCTGACTGGGAATCAAACTGGTGACCTTTTGGTTTGCAGGCCCGCACTCAATCCACTGAGCCACCACAGCCAGGGCTAAATATTCTAATTTTAAAACTTGGAATTATTATACAGTTAACTCTCGTGATAACTATGATAATGCATGTGATGTTATAGATTTAGATGAAGTGAATTGAAGTTGTATGTTAGTGTAAACCATGAATTTTAAGCTTGCAGTTTGTTTATATGGTTTATAGTTTGTGCTTAGTGAATACAAATAAATGCTATTTTACCTATAACTATGGCATTTTTGATGGGAATGTTGGACTGATTAATTATTTGTAATTACTTGTAAATTAATGTCCTAAGAACTTTATAGAGTTGTCTTTTTAATTTCTCACAGGTATTATTCCGCTCTAAAAACTATGGAACAATTAGAGAATGTATATTTTCCTCGGGTTAGCCAATACCGGTTTTGCCAGCTAATGATAGAAAATCTTCCTAAACTCCGTGAGGATATTAAAGAAATATCCATGTCTGATCTCAAAGACTTTTTGGAAAGCATTCGAAAACATTCTGATAAAATAGGTGAAACAGCGATGAAACAGGTGAGATTAAAAAGAAGAATTTTAATTTAATGTTATTCAATAATTGAGGTTATAGAATATATCCAAAGTTTACTCTCTTTACTTCTGTAAAATGCTTATTTTTATTTAGTTTTACCCTTTTCTTATCTTTTCTGATTCTTGTTTAGGAGGATTTCATCAGCATTTTCTTTTAATTTACAGTTATTCCTTATTTAACTTGACTCACCGTCAGTTCCTTGGCAATGTTCCCCAACTATATAGTATTGCATTAACTTTTGCCAGCAGTGAAATTTGGTATAAAATTAACTGAAAAGTGGCAGCTCTTTTATGCTAAGGTTCTACATTGTTCTCTTTTTAAAATTGAAAGTATTATTTGAATTAACAGCTCTTACAGCTCAATAATAAAAATGTAAACAATAGGAAAAGATTTGGCAGCGATAAAGTTAATGTACCTACCTTTTGAGTCAGCATTTCCTCTCCTAAGTATTTACCAATGAGAAGTGAAAACGTGTCCTCATGATGTGCGTAGTAGCTTTGTTCACAGTTGGCTAAAAGCTGGAAACAACCCAATGAACATCAAAAGGAGAATGGATAAACAAATGATGCTATATTCATAAAATGGAATATTACTTAACAATAAAAGAAATGAATTACTGATACGTATATAAGTCTCCCAGCCAATTGGCTCAGACTTTTTAAATAAAATTATACACCCTTGCAAAACTGATCAAAAAAAGAAGAGAAAGGGCACAGATCACGAATAAAAAATGGAATATTACTCCAGATCCCATACCCACAGACAGGAAAAATATGAATGAATTCTTGAACTGATTTAGACCATAATAAATTTTAAAATAATCTGAATTTTTCTTTTTCCAAAATAGGCACAACAGCAGAAAACCTTCAGTGTTTCTCTGCCAAAGCAAAATAATGTAAAATTTGGGAAGAATATGTATATAAATGATAGAATTCCAGAAGAAAGGAATGAAGTTGTATTGAAACATACATTTGAGGAAGAGGATGAGAATGAAGAGGAGGTGATGGGAACTAGTTTTTCTCTCTCTGCCTTTCTTCCTTTCTTCCCATGAATTTTTTCTTTTAAGTTGTAATGTAAATCTGTGTGATTCTCATTCTTACCATGTGCAAATTGAATATATGTGTATTAGTAAGTTATGAGATATTAGGGTAATTGAATCATCTGAAATATTAGACCGCATAATTGATAAACAAGAAATATTGTAGTTTATATTTTAAATCATCGGTAGTTGAACTTAGTTCTGCCAAAATTAGCAGCAAAAGTGTAAATCTAATGATGTTTTCGAGGTGATCACTTATATTTTAATTAGCTGTGGTAAACATTTAATATCATGATGTCTTGACCTTGAATTTAGACTAATTTTGGATAGCCTATCTTTTTTAAAAATTGGTGCAGAGATACTACAAAATAATTCTAACATGATTAAAGTTTTGTATTTCTTAAAAATGTTTTTAATAAGTTTAGAAACCTTGATATCATCCTTAATATCCCCTTTCTTTCACCCACTGTATCTAGATTCATTTCCAGTCCTATTGCTTCTTTTATTTTCTCCATGAAGTCTTCTGTTGAGCCTACTTCTTATCTTTTCCTGTGAATTATTTTGAATTGAGTGAAGACCATAAGGACCCTGTTTATTTCCAATTGTTTATAAGTTTTTGCCTTGTCAGTGAGATGTTAAATTCTTTTTAAGGACTTAATTGGGGCATAGTAAGAATTTTTAACTGATTTATAAAAGGAACTCTGTGAATATGTGCCCATGGCCTCCTCTGTGGTTGGGAGAATAGTACAATGTGTACACACCTGCTGTATACCTGAGGATGTGTGAGACTACAGATGTTCCTTGACTTAATCCTGATAAATTCATTGTAAACTGAAATTATCATTAAGTCAAAAATGCATATAATACACTTCACCTACCAAACATCATAGCTTAGTCTAGCCTACATTAGTGCTTAGAACTCTTACTTAGCCTACAGTTGGGTGAAATCATCTAACTCAGACTCTGTTTTATAATAAAGTGTTGAACATCTCATGTAATTTGTAATGCATATTGCTTTCGCATCATGGTAAAGTCGAGCCATCGTAAGTCAGGGACGGTCTGTATATGAATTTATGTCTGTGTGTATGTATGTGTATGTGTATGTGTATGTACATATATATGCATATGCAGCAGATGTCTGATATTATAATGAATACAGACAAATGAACAACATTAGACAGTTTAATGTCTTTTTTTTTTATAAAGATTTTATTTATTTATTTTCAGAGAGAGGGAAAGGGAGGGAGAAAAAGATGGAGAGAAACACTGATATGCAAGAGATACATCAATGGGTTGCCTCTCGCACGCCCCCCACTTGGGATCTGGCCTGCAGCCCCGGCATGTGCCCTGACTGGGCATCAAACCAGTGACCTCTTGGTTCACAGGCCCGTACTCAATCCACTGAGCCACACCAGCCAGGGCTAATGTCTTTCTAATATGGAATTAGTGTGTCCTGATTAGTTTCTTGAAATTAAATAAATATTTTTGAAATGTAACTTTTGTTTTCTCTTAATCAATATTTAGAGAATCTCTGTATTCTCTTCTCCCTCGATATTCAGAATGGTGAAAATAGATCAGCTAGTTTTCTTGCCAGAATTTTTCTTAGTCTATTTTGTACACCTTTAACTGCTAGAGCATTACCATCGTACCTTACTGCCAGATCCATACTCTAAGAAAATTTGGTTGTTCCCCTGTTTTTATAGATGTTTAGTATTACTACATTTTGTTTCTCTCATTTTCCCTGGTAAGTACCACTATAATAAATATAATTTAGGCCCACTCCGGGGACTCATGAGCATAGAAATGTGTTCCTTTAAAAAGAGTTTATTTCTCAAGTTCGAGAAACTTCGTACTACTCTATGTCATCAATTTTGAGGTATAATTTTTAAAATATTACAACATCTCAGTTGGGATCCATCTTAAATTGATGATGTCGTAGTTTCAAGTGGTAGTGTTTTTCCTTTCTTAGGAAAAATAATGTTTTATAAAATAATGATTATGTCTTCAATTGGATGAAATAATGGTGAATCCTATGAGTCAGCTGTATAAGAGAAGGAACTTTGTCTATAGCTATACCTTAAATGCGTGTACCATCTTTACCAAAAGCAATAATGATTGTATCTATGTATATAGAAATTTTCTGGTTAGCTTCCAAGCATGTTGAAGACATACAGTCTTGCCTTTATTACCTAATAATCTAAAACAGCCAGTGATGATAATTATATAAAGAATGAACTACTGAATAATTGCCAAAACAATATAGAAAAGGCATTACATTTACATTGTATGCTTTTTATAGGTGATACATGTTATTACGTGTTCATGAATTTCCTTGTCTACCTTTAACTTTACATTATCCAACAGTGGACTTGTAGTTTGACCTCTAATTTTCAAAAAATGGTGTTATTTTTCAGGTCTTAACTGTTCAGGACCTGGTTGATTTTTCCCCAGTTTATCGATGTTTGCACATTTATTCTGTTTTGGTAAGTATCTTGTATATGAGTCTGTGTGTGTGTTTCTGTGTGTGTATTTTCATTACTTTGCTGATTTTATTTTAGGGCGATGAGGAAACATTTCAAAATTATTACCGAAAACAAAGAAAGAAACAAGCCAGACTGGTATTGCAACCCCAGTCAAATATGGTAAGTATATAAAAATTTCGAATTGGTTATGTTGTCACTTTTTGTTCCCTTCTTCAGAGCTTGCATCACTATTCATTCAACTATAAATATTTATTGAACACCTACTATTTCCAATAATTGGTTTAGGTGCTGATGGTACAGCAGTGAACAAAGCGGATAAGTCCCTTCTCTCATGAGCTTACATTCTATTGGGGCAGATAGTAAATAAATAAAATAGACAGTGAATAAATAAAAAGATATATAAGTATTTGAAGTGTCAGGGAGTGGTTATTAGTTTCTGATACAGTGTTGGACTCTGTATCTTGATTAACCAATGATGCTGGACAAAACATTTTTGTAAAATTTTAAATACTTTCTAAATGCCCTAAAAATCTGGTAAGAATGTGTAGTCAGAATAAAAATTTAGTGAATATGGAACTGTTCTATGTATTGGTTTTGGTGATAGTTATATGACCAGATGTGTTTATGAAAACTCATAGTGCATGAAAAAGAGTGAGTTTTACTAAGTATGTATTTATACCTCAATAGATGTGACGATAAAACAAGCAAAACAAGAATGCCGAAATGAAGGCAGAAATTGAGATAAGTTTAATGAAGCATTGGATGTAGCTTTTACCCTAGGGACGTGCACTGAATGGGAAAGCAAGAGTTCTAAGGACATGGAGGTACAGAGGGCCTAGCCCATAGCCACCCGGAATCAGTGATATCAGTGATAAGAGGTTGTCTCCCTTGTAAAGAAAGCGGAGACTCCAATTAATTATAACCCCATTATTAGGATGACCTAGAGATAAAAATCACCTAACAAAACCCCTCTGTTCCTTCTGCCAAATATACTGAGGAAATTGCCTATCTCAAATCTTGGTACTGAGTGAACAAAGAAAAAAGCATCTCTGAGAATTCATAACAAACAGTTCCACACATGTGTTTGCAATCCAGACTTACTCTAGTTGGATAGTCACAAAATCTCAAGTTGAAAATTTAGTTTAGAGTGGTTCCTTGCTGATTTTGCCTCCAGGTGTTAGTAGAAACAAATGCAGATAGATATTCTTTGAAGCTTCCTACTAGGGTTAAATAATATCCATAGTTAAAGTTTCAAGGAAAATTAGCAATTTACAACAAAAATAATTACCAAACAAATGAGAATCATTAGAAATATTGACAATAGAAATAAATCCTAAAAGATTTTCAACATTTGAACTATTACCCACAGAATATAAAATAACACTATTTAAAGTATTTCAAGAATTAAAAGGCAAGTTTGCTGATATAATTAGGGAATAAGAAACTATAAAGAATGGCCAAAATATGAAGAAAAATCAAGTAGAATACCTAGAAATTAAAGATAAAAATAACCAACATTAAAATTTTTATGATAGGCTTAACAGTGGATGAATTCTCTTAATTGATCTGAAGAAATGATCTGGACAGCATCACAGAGAGACAAAATTATAAAAATACAGAAAAGCAAGGATATACGGAGATAAGTTCTAACATATTTCTAGTTGGAATTTCAGAAAAAGATAGAACAAATGGGACAAAGGAGTATTCGAGGACATAAAGGCTGAGAATTTTCCAGGACAGATGAGAAATAGAAACCTACAGAATCAAGCCCAATAAATCCCAAGTTGGTTTAATAAAAAGGAATGTACTCTTAAAGACCTTAGAGTGAAACTTCAAAACACCAAAGAGAGAGAAAATAGAAAACCCGAAAAAGATTATCAGCTAACTTAGTTAATTGACATTTATTGAATGCTTCACCCAAAACAGCAGATTACTACTCATGCTTTTCAGTTAGACTTGGAAGGTTCACTGAGATAGACCGTATTCTGGGCTGTGACATAAATCTCAACAATTATAAAAGACTTGAAATCATACAAAGTATGTCTTCTGACCACAATAGAATTAAATTATCTCTATGCAAGAGAAGAATATTGACTCTTACCTCATTTACCAGTTCAAGAAATGGATCATGGACCTAAATGTAAGAGCTAAAATTATAAAACTTTAGTAAAAATGAAGGTAAACATCTTTGTGACCTTGGGTTAGGCAGTCAGTATTTTTCTTAGGTGTGGATACATTATACATGAACCATAAAAGAAATAAATTGATAAGTTGGACATCAAAATGAAAAACTTCTTTTCAAAAGTCATTGTCAGCCCTGGCTGGTATAGCTCAGTGGATTGAGCATGGGCTGTGAACCAAAGGGTCGCCGGTTCAATTCCCAGTCAGGGCACATGCCTGGGCTGCAGGCCAGGTCACCAGTGAGGGCCATCTGAGAGGCAACCACACATTGATGTTTCTCTCCCTCTCTGTCTCCCTCCCTTCCTCTCTCTCTAAAAACATAAATAAATAAAATCTTAAAAAGAAGGCATTGTCAAGAAATGAAAAGACAAGACATAGGGAGGATGTACTTGCAAAAACTCATGTCTAACAAAGGGCTTGTATCCAGAGAATATAAAGAAGTTGTGTAATGAAATAATTAAAAACAACTAATAGATAAAAGGTTCAGATAGACATTTTACCAAAGATATACACATGAAAAATGTTCAATGTCATTCTTCATTAGGAAAATGCAAATTAAAACCACAATGAGATATCACTGCATACTTGCTAGAATGGCTGAAGTTAAAAAGATTGATAATAGCAAGTATTGATGAGGATGTGTAGCAACTGGAACTCTCATACATTTCTAGTGGGTATAAAAATTATAGTGACACTTTGAAAAATAATTTTTCAGTTTGTTAAAATCTTAAGCTTATGCTTATCACATAACCCACCTGTCCAGCTAATGGGTTTTGACCCATGTGAAATGTAAGTGTATTTTCACACAGGGGCTTATATGTAAATGTTTATAGTAGCTTTATTCATAAATGCCAAAAACTGGAAACCTCTCAAATGTTTATGGACTAGCGAGTAGATAAACAAATTGTTGTACATTCATATGATGAGATGCTATTCAGCAGTAGGAAAGGAACTGATATGTGCAGTGACATGGATGAATCTGAAAAGTATTTAGATACCACAAAGGTATGTATAATATAATTTGTTACATTACATTTTTGAGAAGGCAGAAATATGAGACAGAATGAGATCAGTGGCCAAGGCCTGAAATTGGGCAAATGATTCACTACGAAAGGGCACTAGGGAACTTTATTGAGATGGAAATATGTTCCCTATTTTGACACAAACATCTACATTTGGACTCTACAGGTAAAAAGTGTTAATTTTACTGTACGTAAATTATACCTCAATAAACTTGACTTTAAAAACAAAGATAAAGAGCCCAGCTGGTGTAGCTCAGTGGATTGAGCGCGGGCTGGGAACCAGAGGGTCCTGGTTCGATTCCCAGTCAGGGCACATGCCTGGGTTGCGGGCCAGGTCCCCAGTGAGGGCCATGTGAGAGGCAACCATACATTGCTCTTTCTCCCTCCCTTCTCCTCTCTCTGAAAATAAATAAATAAAATCTTTAAAAAAAAAAACAAAGATAAAGAGAAGACCTTGAAAATACCTAAAGAGAAGAAATTATTTTCAGATAAACAAAACAATGGAATATTTTCAATGCCAAAGGAAAATAACTATCAACTTAGCATTCTATATCCAGTAAAACAGGGCAAAGGTAGACATGCTCAGACAAAGAGAAGAGAGTTTGCTACTGAGACACCCTTCCCAAGGAAGTTCTAAAAAGGGGGATCTACTTCAGGCAAAAGGAAAGGGATACCAAATGACAGCTATGAGATACTAAAAGGAATGAATATCAAAAAAAGTGTAAATAAGTGGATGAATCTATGTTGATTGTAGGAAATAATAAAATATTATGGACTTTAAAACAAGATAGAATTAAATACACAACAATAACATAAATATTAAAATGAGATGAAAGTTAATGAAATGAAAATATTCTGTAGTTTCTTAATTGTCCAGAAGAGTAAAACTATTGCTTAATTTTAGAGTTTGATTAATTAAGTATGCATTATGTAATTTCTGGAATAACCACTAGAAAGAGTAGAAACAGAGTGCATACTTTCATATAATACATAAAAGCTAGAATGATAAATTAAATATTCATGTCTTAGGGTTAAGAAATGGTAAGTTAACCCATAAGGACTGATAGTATTGACTCAAAATATTTAAAGCAAAATTGCCGTAACCAAAAGAATAAATTAAAAAATCCATATGTGTAGTGGATTTTAAATGTCTCAATATCTTATAAACCAAATAGAATATCAGTAAGATACAGGACATGTTTAATAGGCTTGATGTGATGGACTATATAGAATGCTGTTTCATCTACTGTAGAAACATATTCTTTTAAGCACAAATGGAACATTATAAAATGTAACTAACAAGTAAATATCAAGAAATGTGAAATGTCTCATGTCACACGGAGTACATTCTCTGATCATAGTATTCTTTTTTGTATCTTGTATTTTTTTATATTACCTTTTAATCCCCTTTTACCTCTCTCCCCCAGCAATCACCACAGTGTTGTGATCATAGTACTCGTTTTTTGTTTTTTTTTAAAGATTATTTATTTATTTATTTTTAGAGACAGGGAAGGGAAAGAGAAAAAGAGGGAGAGAAATATCAATGTGTGGTTGCCTCTTGCATGTCCCCTACTGGGGACTTGGCCCGCAACCCAGGCATGTGCCCTGACTGGGAACTGAACTGGCAACCCTTAGGTTCGCAGGCCACCACTCAATCCACTGTGCTATACCAGCCATGGTTGATCATAGTATTCTTAAATTAAAAGTAGTAATAATTCTTCTCCAACCCCCAAAAAACCCAGATGTTTGAAAATTTTTATCACACTTATGAAATATGCAAATAACATTTGAACTTAATTGAAATATTGCATGTAATAACCCTTTATGAGTGAAATTCTAATGATCAAATATTTTCCTATATACTTTTTATTAAAAGTATAAACAATATGCAATTGTAGACTATTTGTAAAGAATGTGACATTTATTGTGAATCAGATGAAAAGTCAGTGGAAGGTTTTAGCAGAGGATATATGATCTTATTACTATTTGAAAAGTGTCATTCTGGCAGCTATCTGGAAGATAGACTCTAGGGAGCAAGCCTAAAGCTGGGAGCACCAGGAAGGACAATGATGTAATAGCTCAAGTGAGAGATGATGGTGGCTTGAATTAATTGCTGGGGACAGGGGGTCCTAAAGTCATACTTACTTTTTAATTTGCATATTGTCTGTCTTTGAATGCAAGTTTCATGAGGGTAAGGACTTTTTGTTGTTAACCAGTATATCCCGTGGTGCCTTAAAAATGTATGCAGCATATAGTAGGCTCTCAATAAATATTTGTTAATAAATGTAGTGACTTGGAACTTACTTTTATGTTACTGGTATGTATTGGTTTAAATGATTTTTATTTTTCATTTAAAGCATGAAACAGTTGATGGCTATAGAAGATATTTCACTCAAATTGTAGGGTATGTATCTAATATGGAAATAAATACTTTTATATTCTGTTGAATGTCAGAGCTAATCGTTTTCTATTTGGGTTTTAATTTTTTGACACATGTTATATTGGTAATTACTGTTTTTAGGTTCTTTGTGGTCGAAGATCACATACTACATGTGACCCAAGGATTAGTAACCAGGGCATATACTGATGAACTCTGGAACATGGCCCTCTCAAAGATAATTGCTGTCCTTCGGGCTCATTCAGTAAGTCAAACAATTTATGTTACTAAACTTTTAATTTAGTTACTTTAAGAACTTCTCAGATGTATATTGTCAGAAGAAAACTATATTTTCATCATTCTGCATATTTCTGGTCACTGCTCAGATTTGGAAGTAGTAATGTCAGGCTTTTGTTTGGTAATATTGGGCTGTGATTTTGTAACTGACTGGAGCTTCCCAAAACACATTTAGTCCAGCATTATAGAAAATGAAGAATTAATCTGGTCTCATTAGTGTCAACTGACCTCTTCATTAGATTAGTGAAGAACACCATGAATAAAGGGTTTTTAATTATCATTCCAAATTCTTTGCTTCCAAAATAAGCTCCATTAAAACTCAGTAGAACTTGTTCATCCATGTTCATAATTTGTTTGCAGTAATACAATTACAGATTTCTTTAAAATATGCAATGTCAAAATTTGAACTCATTTGAATAATGAACCTTTATGTAATGAGAGAGTTTTTTAAGAATGAAAGTAAAATGATCAACTATTTGTGTAATTTGTCTCTTGTGGAAATAATAAATATATTAGTGTTAGAAAAACAAGTGAAATTAATAATTGCTCAGTATAGACTTTTTCTTAAGACAATTTTGGTAGTTTGCCTTCAGTAAAATTTTTTCATACTTAAATTTTTGTAATCTTATTTATAATTTTATTATTGAGAATAGAGATTGAAAATAATTTAAAGGAGGACTATTAGCTTATGTTATATTTAGATTATAAATATATTACATTTTTATTTATCAGGAATGTAAATTCTTGATACATTATTTATCCAGTGAACTAATTTTCCTAACATATTAATAAATAAAAATACATTTTTATCATGGTTTATATTCAGACCAGTCCTGAATATGTAAAATTATAGTATGTTTCCTATTAATTCCATGACATTAAATATGAAGTCATAATGTGTTAAATGCAAGATATTATACCCAAATTCTTATTAAATACTGTTAAAGGAACAGAGTAGATTTCACTATTCCTTTGAAATTAATTATTTTGGTGAATGACTAAGAAAATACTTAAATTCTCTTACATTGGAAAAAATTTATGTCTCTTAGAAGTAGTTGAAAACTAAAAACATGTAGTCTATATATATATATAAACCATTTTTTCAGTTTAAAATAATTAATAGAAATATATGCATCATTGCTTTAACCAAAGTTTAACTAGTGTGTAAATTTTAGGAAAATTTTTTTTCATGTAATACAGGTATTTTAGATATATCATTTTATGATATATATATATATTTTTTAAAGATTTTATTTATTTATTTTTAGAGAGAGGAGAAGGGAGGGAGAAAGAGCAATGTATGGTTGCCTCTCACATGGCCCTCATTGGGGACCTGGCCCGCAACCCAGGCATGTGCCCCGACTGGGAATCGAACCGGGACCCTCTGGTCCCCAGCCCGCGCTCAATCCACTGAGCTACACCAGCCGGGCCCATTTTATGATATTTTGCTGAGAATTTTTATTAAATAGAGGAAGCCAGCTCTGGATCTAAATAATAACCAAGATTTAAAATTTATTTTAAGTCTCAGGGATTAAAGGAAAAAATTTCAGGTTTTATTTCTTCGTTTTTAACTTAATGACTGGTTTTTGCTTGTTTGTTCGTTTCCACCCCTACACCTACCCTACCCGTTCCTCCCCGCCCCCACCCCCAGTCTTACTGCACTGATCCTGATCTTGTTTTGGAGCTGAAGAATCTCATTGTAATATTTGCAGATACTTTGCAGGTGGGTGATACTCTAACATTCAGTTCATGGCTATTTTAGGTACTTAAAGATATATAAAATGATAGACTGTGCTCACTTAATTTATTGTGGATTAATGGTAGTAAATTAGTAGTAACCAAATATTTACATATATATATATATATATATATATATATATATATTAGTATTCCTCTAATACCCAGTATTTTTCACACAGCTTCCTTTCTGACTGTGAAGCTTGGACAGAGCTCATGGAATATTACCATCTTTTTAAATATTGGTCACTCAGTTAGAATAGATACAGTATTTTTGTAGTTAAAAAAAAACGTGGTGCAGTAGAAAGAACTCTGAACTAGAAATTAGAAGATGAAAGCTCTGCCTTAGAACAGCGACCACGGGCCCTGTAAGTCACACAGGTCCTGAGTTTGTGTGCTCCCTCTGCCGTTGACTAGCTGTATGTCTACAAGTTTTCTGAACGTTAGATCCTCATTTGTGAAAATAGATTTATTACTAGTTTTCAGAATTTTTAAGTTTTAAATGTAATAATAATTAGGAAAACATACAGGTTGAAAGGTGTATTTACTCAGGTACTTCCTAATTTCAGATGTACTATGACTGTGAGCAAATCTCTTTACTTCTTTGAGACTTGTTTGTTTTTTAAATAAGATTAAAACTAAGTTATCTGAAAACTCACTGTCTTTGTGATTTTCAGTATCAAATTTTTAAGCTTGTCACTCCTTCTTTGTCACAGATAATACAGAATTGATTGCAGGTTGTTTTCATGTTTAAATTCATGGGGTTTTCAAGGTGGAAATAATGTCGTATGAAGTATAGAGCAGAATTTTCCAAAGTGTGGTAATAGATGTTACTTATTTTTAATTATATTTTACTGATTATGCTATTACAGTTGTCCTAATTTTTCCCCCTTTGTCCCCTTCCACCCAGCACCCCTAAATCCCTCAGGCAATCCCATACCGTTGTTCATGTCCATGGGTCATGGGTATGTTCTTTGGCTACTCTATTTCCTATACTGTATTTTTATCCCCATGGCTATTCTGTAACTACCTATTTATACGTCTTAATCCCCTCAATTTTAACCCATTCCCCATCTGACAACCATCAAAATGCTCTCTATATACATGATTCTGTCTCTGTTCTTCTTGTTTGCTTAGTTTGTTTTTAAGATTCAATTGTTGATAGATATGTATTTATTGCCATTTTATGGTTCATAGTTTTGATCTTCTTTTTCTTAAATAAGTCTCTTTAACATTTCATAAAATAATGGTTTGGTGATGATGAACTCCTTTAGTTTTCTCTTGTCTAGGAAGCTCTTTATCTGTCACTGGATTCTAAATGATATCTTTGCTGGATAGAGCAATCTTGGCTGTAGGTCCCTTCTTTTCATGACTTTGAATACTTCTTTCCAGTTCCTTCTTGCCTCCAAGATTTCCTTGGAGAAATCAGCTGACAGTCTTATGGGAACTCTTTTGTTGGTAACTAATTGCTTTTCTCTTTCTGCTTTTAAGATTCTCTCTTTATCTTTAACATTTGGCATTTTAATTATGATGTGTCTTGGACTGGGCCTCTTTGTATCCATCTTGTTTGGTACTCTCCATGCTTCCTGGACTTGCATGTCTTTTTCCTTCATCAAATTAGGGAAGGTTTCTTTCATTATTATTTCAAATAGATTTCCAATTTCTTGCTCTCTCTCTTCTCCTTCACACACATCTATGATGCGAATGTTGGAACACCTGAAATTGTCCCAGAGGCTGCTTACACTATCCTCATTTTTTTCAATTCTTTTTTCTTCTTGTTCTGATTGGTTGTTTTCACTTCCTTATATTCCATATCATTGATTTGATTCTCAGCTTAATCATTCTACTGTTGATTCCCTGTAAATTGTTCTTTATTTTAATCAGTGTATCCTTCATTTCTGACTGAATTTTTTTTTATGCTGTTGAGGTTGTCACTAAGTTCCTTGGGACTCCTTATAAACCAGTGTCTCAAACTTTGCATCTGATAGATTGCTTATCTCCATTTTGTTTAGTTCTTTTTCTAGAGTTTTTATCTGTTCTTTCTTTTGGGCCATGTTTCTTTGTCTCCTCATTTTGGCAGCCTCCCTGTGTTTGTTTCTATGTATTAGGTAGAGCAGCTATGACTCTGTGTCTTGGTAGTGTGGCCTAATGTAGTAGGTGTCCCGTAGGGACCAGTGGCATAG